>BGNK01002080.1:0-114942 GCA_003297005.1 Symbiodinium sp. clade A Y106
TTGGGGCGGAGGCGACGGACCCGGCGCGATGCGCTGCGATCCCATACAAAAGAAGGGAATCCGTCGTTCTTCGTGTTAGCCCTTTTCGGCGTTTCCCCGAACGTCGATAGCACATGTCGCTTTCATTTCGCTGAGGCGGTGCTCGTTCCAAGCAAAGTGAACGGCCGTGCGATATGCGGCGGCGCTTGCACAACAACAAGAAACGAAAGCAGACGAGTCCCACCCAATGCTTGAAATGGCCAGACGAGACCAGGTGCCATACCAATAATCAACTTATCTTATCTTGAACGGAGAATCTGCCTTGGCGCAGTCGTGATTTAGATTCTTAGGCTACAAACCTTCAGCGTAGGAGAGGGAGGTAGTGAGGTATCCTGCTCCTGTTCTCGATGTTCTAGGCTGTGAAGCCTTTAGGGTCAGGGGATAGCGACATTCCAAGCTGTTGGCGTTTACTGCAAGTCGAGCTCCCGTTGCGCCAGCGAGCAACCAGGTCAAGCTGTGTGCGGCCACGCTAGCGCAGGCAAAGCTATCGTGTAGCATTGTGGCAAGGGTGCAAATTGTCGATCCGAGAGCTGCATGTCACACAACGCAGGTGCAGTTCGCACTTCAAGACTGCATTTTTCGAGCTGGACGCTCTCAAGCATACAGACGGGCTGGTCTTCTTCGGACAGTGACAATCCCCATCAGCTGCTTTGGTCTTACATGCCATGCCTGAGCTTCAGTTCTCAGGGGACTCAGAGTCTGGAGCAGACTTTCGAGAGGAACTCGTGAAAAACACTTATCATACCTATAGTCTACGCATAAACGTGCGGTACATATTATGTATACAGTTACAGTATACACACATGCGACACAGTACACCACACTACAGTACAGCAATGAAAGGGCATAGAGATCGGTTACCTAATCACGTGTATGCGTATATACATTCTTTCATTCTGTGTGTGCATGTAAAACACGTCAGTGTAGCAGAAAGCATGGGGTCCCGGGTATTGGCCCTAGGTGCGACGATTTTGCTGTAGTAAAGGTCCATGGGAGGATGTGCAGCTGTGTAGCAAGTCCAGGGAGACGATCCGGCAGAACACGACTTTCGATTATCCTATCATCCTATCGGCCTATCTTGACTATGTGAGCCAGTGCTGATTTCACTACTTCTGCTTGTTTGCGAGGCGACCTGGGTGAGCACATGTATTTCATTACCAGCCGAAGCCTGAGACAGCTTGTGCCAGTGCTCCTTACAGTCCTCGCTTTGCTATTGGTTTTTTGCAGAAGAAGCCCGGAGTGGGCATCGAAGATCCAGACAGCGGATGCTCTAGCAGAAGTAAGCAGCAGAGACGGAGTTTCACATTATTATCGAAGTCGTGCAGCAACACAGTTCAAAACTGCCTGCGTCCACAGCGTAGCACTCAGGTGGAACTGCCAAGTACGCGTACCAGGTCACAAAGATGCAGAGATGTGAGGCATGCAGTGCGTGGTGCTGCATTGGGAATTTGGACGTTATTCGGATCCACCCGCCGTAAGATTTCTGCACCTTCCGCCACTGAACCATTCTCCACCTGGCTTCATACCAAGCAGAGGAGCTGCACGAGGGGGATTGGATGGCTGAAGCTTCCTTGTGGACCCAGTGGAGTCATCGTGGACTGCGCACTCCTCAGACAAAGGCGCGAAGCACGATACAAAGCATAGCAAGTTCTGGAAGCATGAGGCTTGTGATTTCTTCCCAGCCCACGGTCTTGTTGTTGCTGTCGCCGCGGCGTCAGCAAGCCTTCAGACCCTCGCAAACAGTTGTTCGGCGTTCGACTGAAGGTCGCAAGGCTTTGGCAACGTTATGCGGATGAGCCAAAGCTCTTACGTCCTTTGCAGGAACTGTGAGCTGTTTCATCACATCATGACGCGGATACGCCCGCTTGGACTCTGTGCAGGCGGTTCGTCTTTGCCTTTGTAGCTGAGCTAAACGCCATGGAGAGCAACTCGGCTGCCGAGCTTTGAAGAAAAAAACGGTTTGTTGCAAGAGCTTCTACTTGTCGCAACACGCCTTCACCGGATCTTGTCAAGGCAAAGGTGAGGCTTCTGATATGCCTTGGGGCCGGATCCTAAGCAGAGTAGCTTTCAAAGGGAGGCAAGAGAGCAAAGCAATCATGCCTGCAGTACCGCCAGCTAAGACCCCGACATCATCAACAAGATGACGCTGGAGAGCTCTGAATCAAGTGGGCTTGCAGCGATCCGGTCGCTTGCCTGTTTCGTTGGACAGGTCTGCATAGGAGTACTCGACAACTGTCCGTTTCTTCGTGCCAATCATCTCTCTGGGTCGTCATCTTCTTGTGGTGGCTGGAGCACCCTGCAACTGGTGCGATGTGTGAGTTTGTGTGATTCCTCTTCGTCTCCTCAGTGGAAGGCTATGCTCCCAGAATCTTCTGCCCACCCACGCACCCCAACCCAGCCTTCCCCGTTCCACCTTTCGAACCTGTCCAAGCCAAACATTGCTCTGGAGTTTTTTGCGCTTTCACATAGCGCTTCACGATTTTTGCCAGGGTCCTGGATTGAGTTCCTCGACAAAAGCCACGGTCAATGTGCTGACAAATGTCTTTGCAAGCAGCACGTATACCATCCACTACGGCCTGCGTTCGCAGTCCATCCCTTCTACCTGTGTTTGCCAGTGTTTGTAGTCAGAGCTGATTGCTTGCAGTTTGCAGTGCAACAAGCAGAGCGAAACTTCTCCGGTCGTCTTGTTGGTTCTGACTTCGCAAGTCAAGTACGGTGTCGGACCATGTTGGGATGAGAGTTATGCCGACACGCAGCATGTCAGCATCATCAGAGTCGACGGAGCTCCCTCGGTTGTGCCATTTGTGCCCCAACATTACCCACACAAAGCTCCTCGAGTGATCAACCACATGGCAAACGTTTCCAAAGCCATGACGGATGCGCACTACACAAAGCATCTGTCAGCATTGCGTAGTGCTTCAAAATCCAGCCTCGCACTTGCACAGGGATTCCTGTCAGTGCTGCGAGTCGATTCAACACAGTGCAGGCGTTCTGGACCAACGTTGTGTTGTGTTCTACTTTGGCCGAGACTCCAGACTCTGGCTGAGTCCCTCACCCTATCTTTCCATTCTTTCCTAACATAGAACCCAGCGATGTGGAAGTCAATTAGGCGGAGGACGATGAAGCGTTGACAGCGTGGTAGCAATTCAATGGTCGGTGAAGCTTGCCGACATTGTACATGACGCCTTCTGAGAGTGGGTTGGTTGTTTGCTGGCAAATGTCGGCAGCGACAGTTTCGACTGCCAATGTGCAGCTCTTCCCATCATGGAGTTAATGCAGCCGCCACAGCGGAGCAGACGCTGTAGTCATTGTCTAATCTGCTCAATGTCGACCTCAATCGTCTTCAGACTGTATAGCACTTTCTCGCACCTTTCTGCCATGCAAGAATTCTCATGTTGTCACGAGACATTTCGCCACATTTGCGAGCGATTTCGACGATGAGCAGCAGAGGGCAGAAGTACTGCTCCTGGCCAGCGTTTGGAGCGACGATCTTGCACTACCAAGTAGGCAAGGAGAACAGGAGAGGCTCGTCTTGTGAGAGACGGTTGGGGGGACGAGGAGATGCTGAATCTTCTGTTTAGCTGCGGCCTCCGCAGGTCGATAACAATTTGCTCGAGCACTTGGGCTTCCTTGGCTTCTTGCCTTCATTGGAACGGCTCCAGGCCAGGCCAGGCCAAGCGCACTTTCAAAGCGCCGCCGTATCCTGCGGTGGCAGGCCAAGCACAATCGGATCCGCAAGCTTTCCCTCCCAATTGCCGTTGGCCACCAAGAGCATAATTGTGCTACGACTGCATCAATGCTCGCGCAGCATGGGGCCCAGGCCAGTCCGCTGCTGAAGACCTTGGAGCTTGTCGCTGCCCGAGTAGAGAAGCTTGACGAAGCAAGAAGACTGTCCGTGAATTTGCCTCCTTGGGAACGCTGTGTTTCAGCTTCAATACACGACAGATGCCGCGCGATAACTTGCAACGCAAGTTTTGTGAACACGACGCGGCAACAACCAGGAGTGCTATGTGTTAAAGTTGTGACCAGATGACGCTAGACGAGCAAAGCGAGCAAAGAGCCTCAAAGAGCAGGTTGAAATGTGAATTAGGCTAGCCGTGTAGGGCCTGTTGGGATGCCACATCCACCCCGGCGAGATGAGATTGCGGAGCTGCCAGCAGACTCGCCGTTGCCTGACTCCGGCGAGGACCTGCAGAAGCCTAGGGCCCTTAGCCAGAAACGTGGAGCGGTCTAAGCCTAAGGCTAGGCCCAGCTAGGCAGCTAACATAGTCTAAGCCTCCTGACTGGAGTCTGGAGCTGAGTGCATGAGGAGATCGGTGAATTTACGCCTGCGTTGTTGCCTGGTGCAGTGGGAGTATCCTCTGTCATACATCCGCAGAAGTGGACTGAAGAGCAAGTCCGCGACTGGTGGGACAAGAGAACGAAGCGCACCAAAGATGTAGAGCCACTTTCCAAGGGAACAGATGGTCGCAATATCATGCGGTGGAATGTGAACCGCTTTGAGCAGATGTGCAAAGGCGACAACAACCTTGCAGCAGTTCTGTATCAAGACTTGCGAAATGAAGTTCAACGCTTCGAGCACTATCGCAAGACCGGAGTTGTGCTGAAGGCTGCATCCATTTCTCCGAAGCCGGGGCCATGCCAAAGGCGACGGCCTTCCGTAACACGATCCAAGGATTCCAAGCCCACACCGACTGCCGCACAGACACAGCCGCTGTCCCGAAACGGGTTGCAGTTTAATCCTGCACCACGAGGGACAACAACCCTCAAGCCCAAGTTTCTCACAAGCAATCTGAATCTAGACCAAGGCGGCCAAAAGATTGCCGTCCAGGCACCACGCACTTCCGAACGGAAAGTTGCAAAGGTAGCACCTGCCCCCAAGGCTGCACAGCATCGAGCCTCAAGCAACGGAGCATCTGGGCGGCAGAAGCATGCTTTCCGCAATCAAGGGACATCCAAGATGCCAGTCGAAACAGGGACAGCGGCTCGCAATGGAGAGAACCTCAATTTGGCGGAGATTCCAAGTCGCGATCCGGTTGTTTCATTCAGTGAAGTGCCTGAACGTCGACGGTCCTTGGTCATGGAAGACATCAGCGATGGAAAGCTACACCAACTAAGCACAGCGACCCGAAGAGAGAAGGCAGAGGTTGAGAAGCACAAAGCAATGGACGACACTGCCATCATACGACGCACCAAGTCTGCTCGACTCGCTGCGGAAGCAAAAGGCAAGGAGTCAGAATCCGAGGATGCCACTAGACAAATGTTTGACAAGCGAGAGCTTCGCAAGAGACACAAGTGTGTGTACGAGCAGCATATTAAGTCTTGGTGTGAGCGATATCCAAAAGAGGAATGCCCAGCACCCGAGCCTTGTCGGGTCCGAGTGTACGTCAGAAAGCGTCCCCTTTTCCCACATGAGGAGGAGGCAGACGAGTTTGATGTTACAACCGTGACCGGTCGAAAGGTCATCATCCACAACTGCTTGACCAAAGCTGACCTACGTTCCCTATTTGTGTCTCATATGGGCTTTCAGTTCACAAATGCATTTCACGAGTCGGTGTCCGACGATGATGTTTACGAACATTGTGCAGGTGCTGCAGTTCAGCATGTCTTGGATGGCAACATTGCTGCACTCTTCATGTTTGGACAGACGGGGAGTGGGAAGACTCACACCATGAGTGGGCTTTTGCAAAGAGCTTCGGCGCATATTTTCCAACAGGAAAGCACAGTCACATTGACTGCCTTCGAGATAGCAGGCAAAGTGATGCGTGATCTTCTCGACACCAATCCGAAAGAGCTCAAAATTCGTGAAGACAAGAGCGGCAAGACACAGATTCTGGGGCTTCAAACGCATGATGTATCAAGCAGCACCGACCTCCTTCGCGTTCTTAAAGATGCGCAGGCGCACAGAGCTACAAGAGCCACGCAGGTCAACGAGACGTCTTCTCGCTCTCATGCGGTGTTCCGAATCTCACGTGAGGCTAAAACCAAGGACGGTGCAGCTACACTCACCCTGGTGGATTGTGCCGGCAGTGAGCGCAGAGAAGACACCACGCAGCATGATGCTCGCACCATGGCGCCATGCAAGGTTTCTAATCCCTTATACCGTAACGTTAAAGCCTTCCCTGACATTGAAACCTCTCGACCCCGGAATGTTGCGGTGTCAGGCCCACTATTGAAAGTTAGTTTAAAACATGAGGGGCGAGCTAGGATTGTATCAGCTTCAATAGAGCCAAGACTACAGCAGCATTAAACCAACAGGACCAGGGCTTTACGGCTTGGCTTCGGGCTTAAGGTTTAGGGCTTAGGGCTTACTTGTTGGTTTAGCGCTTAGGGCTAAAGGGCTCAGGGAAGCGGGGTTCTAGTTATGTCCTGCCTGCGTATTTATGTATCTATCTATCTCTCTATCTAGCTATCTCTTTAATTACAAGCCTATCTTATTGACCCATACCCGGATGCCCGACCCCATCAAAATTCGGCCTTGGATTTCGGGGGGGGTTTATTTTTGTATATTTTAGGGCAGGGGGGCCCTTTTACACTAGGGGACGGATTACGGGCGCAGCCATTTCCTTTCCTCGCAACGGCTTACTTTATCATTGGCTGCATCCTCGAAACCCCGTTGATGCTGATGCGAAGATTTGATTTGAACCCTTCCGGATAAAAGTACACCTTTCCTCATCTAGCCGTCCGAGCATCCTGACCATGTAATTGTTTCTACTAGAACTTGTGGTGAGTTGGCACGAACCTCAGGCAGCCGGAAAGATGCGGCAGAGATCAACTCGACCATCTTCGCACTGAAAGAATGCTTCCGTGTTATGCGCTCCTCCAGGGGTCAGCCACCATACAGGGAGAGCTTACTGACGCGGGCCATTCGGCTGCAGACCTTGTAAGCCTCTGAAACATCCCAAGCCGTCGCCCTGCGCTGAAATCCGAGGTGCTCTCCGATAGCTTCGCCAGCGAGCAAGCCATGGTGGTGGCAATTGGCACAGTGAGCCCATCAGCGAAAGACACCGAGCACTCAATCGGAACACTCCGTGCCCTGCAGCAACTGCAGGGTACCCAGATGAGTTTCGAGGAAAGAGAAGACATACTCAAGCCGAAGCAGGAAGTCGAACCTTGGCTCCATGAGTTCTCCTTGGTTTGGTTTGAACTCGATGCATGCCCGTTTTACCGCAGTTCATGCGTTTGTCTTGACCTGATTTCTCCGAGTTCCCCGCACAGGAAGCTCAAGCTCATCCGAAGACCTGGTCCGAGGCAGAGGCAGATTTGCAGGAAGACACATGACTCATGACACCTACTGTTGCAGTCAAAGGCACAGCTACTAGCGAGATGTTGATGGCTGAGGTGCGCCAGTGGTTTGAGGAAGCCTGCGGCGGAAAGGCAAAGGCATTCGCTGCAGCGATTTCGAAAGGCACTGATGGCAAGCTCTTTAGATGCGCTTCATTTTCGGCCGATTGCATGGTGTCAACATTAATGGATGGACACTCATGTAGTCCACCTTTGAGGAATCTGCTCCGCTGGCCAAACCAGCGATTCACCCAACAGTGCGAGGGCGATGAGGATCTCGGCCACCGCTTGTACCAGGAGAAACTTCAAGTTGTCTTGATACACATATGTCGAGTTTCGAGCAGTGCTTCCTGCTTTGTCCAGGAGCTGCGATTGCGAATGCGTGCTGCAGGAGGACCAGCATGAACCCGTAATTCGCCTGCCGAATTTCAGAGGCAATCTCTTGTCACGACCAAACCATACCCACAATCAGAAAAATCGAATGATGGAATCCCATTTGTTGTGGCTGAGATGGCCCCAGTCCATGCTCGATGGCACCTTCGTGTTGCGAATACCGTATTTTGCTAGGCCAAGACTCATGCCTTGGTTTAGCCCCATGTTGTCAGTTCTAGTTTGAGCTCTGAGCGAGAGCAGCACAAGCTGCCCTCTTGCTCGTTGCCCGAACTCTTATCGGGAAACGTGGTGGAACTCTTGTTTGACCTCCTGGGATTCCAGAAGAGGTCCCATGGGTCTCCTGGTTTCACGCTCACAGGGGTCCTAGCGTAGTTGAGTTGGGGTGAAGTGTTCTCGTCAAAATCACACCTAGAAGAGCTGCAGAGCGAAAGTCACTAGATGATCGAGTATGCTATGGGTCAGGCTTTCAACCAGCTCGACAGTTCGGAGTCCCAAAAGGCAGTCGCCACCTCAGGGCGCCGGAGGAGTCGACACATGCAAAATCAACCGCTGCGGAGTTTAGGTGATGTCGTTCGCGCGCTTGACGCGCTTGCAGCTCAACGACAATCCCTTCGTGCGGGCTCCAGAGAGGATTGAACTGCAAAGCAGCCCCACAGTGCTTCAACAAAGTGTGCATGCAAGCACAGAGCAGAGTTGTTGACAGCCATTTCTGTTCTCGTCTCGAGGCCGCGGAGATGATGGAAGACTATCGGCAGACGACCCGGCTGCACCTGCATTTTTGTGCAAGCCAGCACGAACCAGCTGCAGAAGTCGCAGTCGACTGAGCTGCATTATCCGTTTCCGTAAGGCCGTGGGTGCTCCAAATGGCACCGCAGCTGGAGGCATCAGCGTAGAGGTTGTGTCAGTGTAGAGTCGAGGCGGATAAGCTTAGAAGAGGGCGCAGCTGTTGGGCAGGAACTTGACAATGAGACGGTCACTGAGTCTGAGAGGCAGAAGGGATTGGCGGTGGTGAAGCGAGCCTGCGTATGCCTGCTTCCCTTTCGTGTCGCGCAGGCGCGAGCTCGACTTGCAAGGCTTTGGACAAGCAGGGCAGGCTGTGACGGTCACCTCGACTGCGAGGCAAACTAGTCGCCAGCAAGACTTGTGACAAGAGCTCTGTACAATGCTGCGACATTGCTGGCCGTAAGTTAGTCAGTTAGTCGGATAGGTCGACACCAGTCAGGAGCTTGGACTCCTGGTCTTGTCTGCAGACTCTGCCATGTCCTGTACTTCCAGGCCAGTGCCCCGCAACATGAAGGCCTTCTAGGTGCGGTCTGTCAAGCCCCATCTTGCTCTCTGTTACAGTCTCGCAAATTTTGTGTCTGCAAGGCTTGGTGGCCGGGCCTGATGTTGCAGCGAGCCGGCATGCCTGACACGTTCCGGTCCAAGTTGAGATGTCCTGAGTCGCCTTTCGCTTCTGAGAGGCGAGCCCACATCTGCACGCGGTGCCCAGATCGAGCCGAAAGCGACGGTACGAGACTGGCAGGCATGCATCATGCTGCTGCGCGGGTCTGTTGATGTTTGCTCTCGTTACTCTGGTTTCGCCCGCACAACTGCGATGTGGTGCAGTCGTGCGTTTGAAAAAAGCCAGGAAGACACAGAAGCATCGACTCGCACCAGTCCCAGGCACGGCAGCTGAGCTGCAAGTGTGAGAATGCGATGATTGAGGTTGCTGCTTCCGCGATCTGACCGCGCACTGCTTCCGGTACTATTCTGTCAGCGTGTCTCTGCACCGTGTTTGCCTGCATCCTTCCGCAAAGTCTTGTACCTGTGTGTGTCGATCTCGTAAGCTTACTGACGATCATCAAACAGGTGTGTTCCTAACTGACTACCACTACATCATGCTATGCTGGAGATTATGCACACAGGGCTGTCGCATCCTACTGATGCATTCGGTAAACAAACTATTTGAGCATGGCCGGTTGCCATACGATGTTCTTGGCTCATCTCGTGTGTGGCTGTGTGTGTGAAGTGATGTTCATCCGTGAGAGGCATTGGGACGATGGCAAGCTGGCTGGAGCTTCAGCGACATTTCGGAGGACAGTGGCTGCCCGATGTGCGCGCCGCGTGCCAAGGATGTAGGGTGAAGGAGCATTAGGAGCATGTCATCTCGCTTCCCAGATTGCAACTGCTTCAGCATGTTTCGCAACACATTTAGGCTTGCTGCTTGGTGCGAGGTGCTACGCTAGTGCAGCAGTTTTCGCTTTGTCGCACAGCAAGTCCATTTCCAAGTTTTGGCAAGCGTGCATCAACACCGCAGATGTTGAATGCCGCACGAAGCGCTCCATTCGTGCGAGCCTGATCGCTCCTCCAGGGTATGCCAAAGATTGAAATCTTTTGCATGTGAGGTTGCTCACACAAGGGAGGAGCGGCGGACTGTGTGAAGCCTAGCAACGCGCAACGTAATCCGCAAAAATTGAATCTCGCAGTCCAGGCTGCGCTGCTTTCGAGCTGCGAAACCAGATCTCACCGCTTTCGTCGCTGTGAAGCCCTTTTCGCGCCAAGCTGAGGGATCTCCCTCAAGGAAGTTTGGGGTTTGTGTCACGTCTTCCAAGGCTCTGCGACGAAGACACGACTTCTGGACATCTTACCTGCAGCTCTGCTTCTCACAATATGATTCGTGCGAACCTCAAGATGAGCCTGAGCTTCTGCCGCTTGTGACTCGCCCATGACAAGCCTTGTGGTTGTACGAAGGCTAACGCCATGGCGTACAACGTCAGGTGCTGTTTGTCGAACAGCTGCTTTCGTGGCTACCTCATGGCCTTACCTTTCAGCTTAAGTTGTGATCGCAGAGAGCCGAGGAGTTGAGAATTCCTGGCTCCGAGAGGCGGTCGGCGGTGGGGCAGATCGGAGTTTCCTTTGAAATCCTGGCCTCGCCAGGTCCAGCCAGGCCTTGATCCTGAAAGCGCAGTCTCGTCGCCCTGGCGGGTTTTGCAATCGTCGGCCATTGCTGCCAAGTGCCCTCCGGAGGTTGGAGAGGAGTCCTTGCCCGCAGAGCCTTCTCACGACTTTGCCTTGAGCGAGTTTGTGAGGTGGGAGCGATGGGGTGGGAGGCTGGTTTTTCGCTGCGTCCCTGCGACATCTCTCTCTCGCAATCGAGGCCATGTCGCAGCGACAGCTTCGATGCTTCGTTCAGCTGCAGGTGCTCGGTGCCTGCGATCCGATAGATGTAGAATGAAGACCTGCTGGCTGATGCCGGTAGCCAATGATACACCAATGATACTCAACAGGCGTTGTGGCGCGGCCATTCTGCTCGGAATGCCATTCGGGCTCGTGGCACAGTTCCCATCCAGCATTATCGGTCTTGTTGTGCTCAAGGCATTTGGCTGCCATTGAAGGTGCTACCTGGAGACAAGCGCTCGGCCAGGCTCAAACATGCGGCCACACAACTTCAGGCAGAGCTCAAAGCACTCCTCACACTGACGAGACTCTGCCCCTGTGTTTGGATGGTGGAGGCAGCACTTCGTGGCTCTCGCGTGCGTCGAAAACTCCGATGGGCTAAGGAAGTGCTGGACTCCGAGCGACCCAAACTTCAAACTCCCATGCCTTTAGAGAGCAGGATCTGTCTTCGACCTTTGCAAGGTCGAAGGTGGTGAGCGACGATCTGGAGGAAAGTGTTTTTGGAAGCGCATGAGAATCAGCTTCATTGCATCTTCCTGCAGCGCCTTTTCTCACACTGTGAGGACTGTCCAGAGGTGGACTTGGAAGACATGCTGCGAGAAGCTCGTACAGTGGCAAATGCCCCGTGCCTGCATATCTTTCACCAGCCAGCTGCCAAAGATGCCGATGTGTTCAACTTTCCCGAAGTAGCTGCGCCGCGATTCGCACACCTAAACACGCAAACGGTTCAGGCTGACCCGTTCTCATCCTTGAGTTTGCCCGAATTCAAGGACATGCCTGAGGCTGCGATTGCAGTCGAACGCCCGAGCGTAGATATTATGATATTCTCGGTGATGTCGCCTCTGACAGGTAGTAAGCCGAAGTCGTCACAAGAAAGCCGGTAGCTTGGGTTGTGCAGAGCGTCACAGACAGCAGTGCCCATGCTTAGCGGACTTCGCACTGCTAGGAGCCACAACACCCTGGCCCGATGGCTGCAGCCCGAGCTGTTTCGCCTTCAAAGGCTGCGGGTGTGAAAGATCAAGGTGGCATGGACTCCGTTGAACATCGCTCCAGGCGGCACGTTTGGAAGTCCTGTGCTTTCGCGGAGTCGGAATTGGCTTGCTTTCTAACTCATGACCTGTCCAATTACCCTGAGTCCAATTTCTTGCTGTCACTCTTACTCTCTCGTGCAGAGAGGCTCGTCACACGACGCCACCACGGGGCCCGCACCAACCGATGCAGGCAGCGAAGGTGGAAGTACCTTGGACCGTAACCAGGAGCAGTTGTTTGCTCTCGTTGCAAGCGCTGTCTTTGGCCCCTTCGATATCGCCCCCGCGTCAGGGTGGTAGCTAATCGGAACTGCAGAAAGAAGATGGACATGCAGCGGGCACAGAGTTACTAAGTGTTATCCGGAAGCCATGCGAGCCCTGCAGCCGCTGTCCAAAAGTTTAGCAGACCTTGACCGGTTTGATAACGATTTTGCGCGTCCAAAATCTCATATGTGTTTCTTGGCTTCTTGCTTTTGCCGGTGGTGGAGTCCGGAGCCGCGCCGGCTTTCGTCCTGTCCTGTGGGAGCACACCGAGCCTGGGGGCGGTAGCGGGTAGCGGCCGGCTGGGTGGCCCATGGCGGCCCGGGGCGACGGTAGAGAGCGTGAGCTCTGCACCGTCGTGATGCATCTTACTATTTAGTTAGCGTCAATCGATTCCTGAATACCCGCCGCGTTTATGTATGGGACAGCGAGGGCGCCCTGACACCGAACGCTTGTGCATTGTGGGACAGTGCCAGAGTCAAGAGAAAAGTCTGTCCGGAATCGTGTAGGAAGTGTGAGATGGACATTATGTGATTAGAACCAATTGTTCTCGACGTTGGCCTGCAGGCTGCTTGGGGTTCCTGGCGGCACCAAATGGAAAACGTCCCGTCCTGCGCGAAAGAGAGTTGACCCGAAAACCAGCCCAAAACAGTCTGATAGACCCTTGCATCTAACATGAGCTGCCTGTAGCCAGCACGGATGTCGCATGGCTTGAAGTTTCAGGTTTGAATTTAAACTTCATGCCATAAAGCCTCAGACAATCGTTGGGTGGCCTGTCAGAACATTTCGCTGCTTGCAGCCATTGCAACCTTCAAACCACCGGTAGTGTAAGCACAGGCACGAACCTTCCGGGGAGGTGCGCCGAAGGGAGTACTTAGTACACGCTCGATACCCGCGGTTGCGTCTGCAATCGCACCCTGTTGCATTTTTTACCTTTGCAACCTTGCGATGCAAAGATAGAAGTATGTGGAAACGAAGCGCAAGTATTCACAGCTCTAATCCGCCCTCATTCTCGACCTAATAAACCATGGGAAAGCGCAACTCCCGGTTGGGGGACGAACTAGTGACATGCTCTAAACTGTCCCGCAGGGACCAGACGCAGTGGAGAACTACGATGCTGCCATTCACAGTCGAAACGGTATGCTGAACTGTCGGCTTCTACTGAATGTATGTGGTATGCGGTTTGGCCCTTTAAGGTGCAAAAATCCTCTGCCTATTTACTTCTCTTGTGCAGACTTCACCCAGGTGTGGTGGGTTCACCTCACAGCAGCCGTCCGGGATCGGGTTTCGGCATCGGTTCACTGCTCGGTTTGCGATCTTATGCTTAGTTTGATCGGTTCGCGGACATAGAGTTCTGAAGGCCCACGGAGATCCAGATCACTTTCGTCAACAGCAGAATCTGCTGTGACAGAGCCAGATGGTCCGTAGCTTACATGGTTGTGCTCGATTGAGTCTGTTACGCCGGAAGCCCGGTAGCATCATGTCACCTGCGTGAGCGAGGTGCAGGCCACGGTTTGCGCACACGAGTGGAGCAGGCGAAGGCAAGGAAAGTTCGAGAGAAAGTGCGTGCGCAGGATACGCGCGAGAAGTTTTGTCCCGCATGCACTGCTCCCCTGGCAGGATGATTGGGGCTTCCAGGACTTGAACTCCAGCCTGGCATTGCAGGATGTTAAGCCGGCCTGAAGACAGGACATTTCCACTGCCCGAGCTTGTCTTGCCGCTCAGAAGCGCAGGCAGCCAAGGCACCAGGGCACCAGCCTGGCCGTTTGTATGCACAATGCTGGACGGTGCCCGCTTCCAGGCCTCCGACACTTCCGGGACATGCTCCTTCGCGCAGCAGCCCAGCTCCTGGCGATGTTGGGTTTGTTCTGAGTACAAGTCTGCTCGAGATAAGCCAGCATGTTGTGGTGAGCCACCACCACCTAGGCACTGGCCGACAACCTGTTTCGACCTTGGCTCGGAATAAGTTGCAGACTTAACTTCTGGCGAAAAAACTACCTTCGTTCTGTGCGGGCGACTGCTGCGGGTATGCTGACAGGCAGAGCAGCCAGTCAGCTGGTCCACCGAAGCGTGGCGGAGGCAAACAAACCATTGTACTGGTCTTGAAATTGTAGTGCCAGTTCTGATATGATATGAGAAAGATCTGATTGCGAGGCATCTACATTTACGTAGACATCATATGAAGTAGGGTTTATATTACCGTTTTGGTGAGTGTAGATAGGCCTCCTTCTGAATATTGGTGAGTGTATATATTGGGTTTTATTGTGGGGATACTAGTAATGTAAACCATACCCTATATGTTCTTCGGCATAGTACAACACTATAACATGGTATCTTCCCGCATTCTGTTACTGCTTCTGCGCAGGCTGCCAAAAGGCTCAGGATGCCATTGCCGAGTACCGGCGCCTTCAGGAGGCCATGCGATGGACACTTTGTCGTATTCTACTAGAGTATATAATTACTCCGGTATAATTTATTATGGTCTATGACGGACAGAATATGCACAGTATATTATGAGAATATTATTTTAGTACAGTATAGTAACTTTGAAATTTCGTAATTTAGAGAGGCAGACCTGTGCCAGCACGCGCAGGCAGATTCCGCGGCAACCAACAGCGGGCCTACGGAGTTCCGATCCGGATCTCCCAACAGGAAGCCCTTTAGCCGTATTCGTCAAGCTTCGTTTGGACATGGGTAACGAGTGCTCAAACGAGTGAAGCCTGGGAGCAACGGTTGAAGTCTGCTACTTCCAGACCCACAGACCGTGGCCGAGGTTAATGCGCAGTTCCCAAAGTTTGGGCTGAATGCAGCGACAAGTGATTACCCCACCCCTGAGTTTCACCAAATGTGGCCGCACCAGTGTACAGCGAGCGGGCTGAAGGTATTTCGGGGCTTGGGCCCAGACGTCTACGTGTACGGGATATTATGTTTGTTGTTACTTCAGCCAGTCATAGATTTATCATATTATATGAGGGATAAAGATATTGATTCAATACTGGATTCATACTCAGATTCGACTTCAAGCTTAGATTCGTAGGCTTTTGAATTTATTCAATTGCGGTTAATATTATTCTGAAAATTTTTAATTATAGAAATATTTATTTTTTTCAATATTGATTAGAAAGATATATCTATTTAGAGATCATAGAATGAAAAATATATGATCATAAAATATGAATATTTCTGAAAATATTTTTATTTGTATAAGGATTGGACCCCATATGAATATATTCGGGAATATTGATGACGAGTGGATGAGTCTTCTAGACGTGTGAGTATATAATACGTGTGTTGTTTATTTATAATACGTGATCTTGGGAAATTGGGTAGAGCTTATTCTTCTTTTTTTCTTCATTTCTAAGTAATTAATCTTTCATTTCTCTTTTATTCTAAATCGTGTAATATTTATACGAACTATCGGTCATATCGATACGAAAAATACTGCGAATATAGGATAGGTTGTAATAAATTATATAAACAATAAATCTTTTTTTTTTTGGTGTATAAATGAAATATCGGTAATATCGATACGAAAAATATTTCGTATATAAGATACGAATATTATTGATATATTATTCTTCTTATTCTTGATATATACTGAGCCCACCGACACGAAAGGTATTTCGAATATAGGATATATTATATAAATATTTTATATAATAAAAGATATATTTCTTCTACGAAATATCGGTAATATTGATATAAAAAGAATATCGTAGCTAATAATTGTAATAATAAGATATAGATAAAAATTGCCGCTCCGTTAATTTATATATATTGTCGCCTCGATGCGTTATAGGTCGTTTCCCCTTTGATTAGGACTCTCCTTTTAATAAAGAGTTGATTTCTTCGGGCTCTGTTATATCTAGGATCTTGCGAAAGAAGTCTCTTGCGTGCTCTACCGACCACTTTATTTATGGTCTCTATGTCTGTTGTCGGCTCGTTGGCGTCCGGGGATAGTGGAGGTGGTGTCTTGATTGGGATTGTTATGATTGCTGGTGGGCCGGCTGCGGCTTCTGTTGTATCGTTAGAGCTCGGCTAGGAGAATTCTAATTCGTCTCCTGGTGGTGGCGGGGGACCGATGCTTGGTCGCGGGGCTTTGCAGGCGGCTCTCTTTTCTCTTTTTCTCTCTCTCTCCTTTCGCTCGCCTCTCGTACCCTCTCGTTCTGCACTTATTCGCCGCTCATCTCTCGCCCGTCCTCCTCTCGGCCCACTCACCCCTCTTCTCTTCTCGCCTCTCTCTTCTCATCTCTCTTTTCTTATCTCTCTCTTCTCACCTCACGCTTCTCTCGCCTCTCACCTCTCTCGCCTCTCTCTCTCTTCTTTCTCTTTTCTCTTCTCTCTCCTCTCCTTCCGTTCTCTCCTCTCTCTCCTCTCTCTCCTTTCTCTCCTCTCTCGCTCTCTCTTTCTTGCTCTCTCTCTCTCTTGCTTGCTGGTTGACGGCTTCGCGAGAGCGCACCGTCGGGTGCTCCCCCCCCCACGCGAGCACGCGCAGCCGCAAGGTCACTGTTCCACGCGGGCCATATATCGTTGCTGCCTTCTCGGGATCGCGTGAGACTGATTACGTGCCCCCCCCCACAATTGTACTATCGGGTGCTGCATTCACGTGGCATCATCCGATGCACCACAGAAGTAGTTAAGGAAAACGACGCCATTCCCCAAAAATAGCTAAATTGTTCGCCCCTTATGCCATGTAAGATGTAATCAAGGCATATACCGAGTTCTCCCCGATCTTCGAGGAGCCTCTATATACTGTAGGAGAATTCACGAAGGACTCGATAGTCTAGCAAGCACATATAAGAGGCTAAAGAAAAGATTATACACTGCAGTCCCTCGTAGTCGTCTCCAAAGCCGCATGCTCACTGGGCCTTCCCTCGTTCGGAGGTCAGCTTTGCCCCCTCAGGTCAGCTTCGGCGACGGCGCTTGAGTGGAGGCTTCTCCGCAGCGCAGCCACTTTGGGAGGTGCTGCACCCGCGGGAAACTGACGTGTACTCCCCCGGCGCGATATTGCTGACTCTGCATCCCCCCGGCTCGGCATAGAAGTGGCTTGCCGGGCCCAACGGAGGATTTTGGCCGCCAGATTTCCTCGTGGCATCTCCGCGTTCTCCCCCGGAGTGGTTGAGCTTTTGGGGACTGGTAGTCGAATATTGAGGTATCCAACTTTCAAGACTCGTCTTTGTCTTGCTTTGATGTCCCCTCCTCGGCGGGCCCCTGGTAGTTCTGCTGCCGGATCTCCCATCTGGTGGATTTCTATTTCGATCTCCTCTTCGTTATTGTCCCCGCGAAGATTTTGCAATATCTTCTTCGCCAGGTCGTCGTCGCTTGCTTGGCTTATCTCCCCCGCTTTTTCAGAGCGGTTGCTTTCTATAGCGTCAGCATTAATTTCCTCGCTCTCTCTCTCTCTCTGTCCTCTTGAAATAGATGATCAGGACACTTAATTTCAAATATTAAATACAAAAAGATACCTATCTATAATACAAACAAAATATAAACGAGCCGAGATATGAAATCGGCCGCCAAACACGAATTAAAGACGAATCATCTACAAATTTATATGTAAATTCAGATACGAACTTAAATACGACCGAATACGAACCAAATACGAACCAACCACGAACCCAAACCCGAACCAGATCCGAACCAAACACGAACCAGACACGAACCAAACACTAACCAGACACGAACCAGACACGAACCCAGCCAGATACGAACCAGTAGCGAATCCAGATATCAACCCCGGAACCAGACACGCACCAGATACGAACCCAGAAGTAACCCAGACACTAACCAGACCAGACATGAATCGGACACGAACACAGACACGAACCCAAACACGAACCCATACACGAACCAGATACGAAGCGGACACGAACCAGACGCGAACCGGACACGCGCCAGACACTAACCAAACACGAACCCGGACACTAACCCGGACCACGAACCCGGACACGAACCGGACCGGAACCCTATCGCGGGTGTTGAAAGCACGAAGATAGCAGAGTCCAGCCAACGACTATTACACAAAGAATCCGTTATAATGCTTACAAGAAATCTACAGAATTTAGTTTCCCCGCGAATACCATCCTAAAAGTTGCAGATTTTTTTTTACCGCGAGAATATTAACCTAAAGGTACCAAAAGTAGAAGATTTTATTACCGCGAAATTTCCTAAAACTACCAAAACCTTCGGGATTTTTATATCGGGAGAGAAATACTTAACTATAAAAAGGTTTCTACGACAAAACACTAAGAAAAAAAACATTAGGGGGAGGGGGGGACCAATACATAAAATCGCAGACACAATAACACGATACCATTAATTAGAAGATCTATTCTATAAATATATATATTTATATAATTCTTTAAGAAATATACAATAAATTTATTAATAATTTATCTATACAAATTTAGAGTAATTATTAAATCAATAATAATTATAACTAAGAATAAAGAATATACAATTTTAAATTTTTACATATATTTTATATAAATTATAGATTTTAAATATTCGATAATATATAAACCTATCAAATAATTTCTCTCTATGATCCTTAAATTAAGAATAAAATATAATAGAATATATATAGAATTATTTCTTATCTCTCTTTATCTCTTATAGAAATATGAAATTGTCTTATTTAATATTCTGTACGTCTCAATAATTATATTCTTTCAACCAAGATTCCAATAACCAATACAAATACAAAAACAAAACAACCACCACACAGCCACAGCCAGAACGACACCAGCACCAGCACTAGCACCAACACCAACAACGAGGACAAGAAGGACAAGGGCGTGTACGGCACTCGCCGCCCCGAAACGTCGTGCAGTTTAAGGAAACGCATGTGACTGGCAAAGTGGTATCTGCGCAAAGAATCTACAAAAAGTTGTTTTCTGGCACATGCGTGGTCATGCTTTACTTCGGGGGCTTTACTTCGGGGGCATGGCACGTGAGAGGCAAAGCATTGCTACACGAGGCAAAGGACCAAGAACGGAATCAGGCCCCCGCCTCACCCCGCTCGCCCCCCCCACCCCCCAAGCTAGAAAACCCCGACAATACTGAGAAAACTCCAGCAAACACAACAAAAGCACCACTCAGTAGGTTTTGGCCATGGATGCTCTGCCCTTCCCAAACCACAATAGACCGTGGACATCACTAGGCTTTGGCCATACATGATTTGCCCCCGAGACTGTCGCGACAAATGCGAACGCGAACAACGGCCACAAACACTCGTTGACAACCTCGTGCCTCTTGCGTCCGACGAAGACAGCTTTGAGCAGAAGCAGAAAACGCTGTAAATACCACAGCTGCCTGCCTTTTCGTCAACATCGCAAACCAGAAAACGCTCCAAATTACAGCGAAATCGTCTCCACCGTAGCAGGCGAAACGTGCATACTTTTCGCGGCGTCGAGTGGCGTACATGGCAACAACGAGAAGAAGTATAAGAACAAGAACAAGAACGACAACAACACAAGCATACCCACGACGATGACGACAACGAAGATCCAAACGTCCAGGGGCCCGGGGAAGTGGGTCCCGGTTTCGTACCCCCCCTGAAGCTTAAATTCTGAAGCCGAAATTCGGTTGGTGCTGGCTGAAGCCGAAAGTCGGCTGACGCTCGAATTCGGCGCCGATATTCGATCCGGCAAGCGAGTGAAGCCGAAAATGGTCCTGACGCCTAAGTTCGGCGCTGAATTGCAAGGAGCTGAAGCTCAAATTGTGCGCGAAGACGAAATGTGAAGACGAAAATCGGCCATGAAGACGCAATTCCTGTGAAGACGAAATTCGGTTTGGGGCACGCTGAAGACGAAATTCATTCGTGAAGACGAAATTCGTGCTGAAGACGAAATTCGGCCCGAAGACAGAATTACTCAGCGTGCTAGGCTCCGGAATGCTTCTCTGAAGACGAGAAATTCGGCCCTGCAGACGAATCCGGCCGCGAAGACGAAATTCGGCCATGAAGACGAAATTGGGCCCTGAAGACGAAACTCGGCTGAAGACGAAATTCGGCCCTGAAGACGAAATTCGGCCGCGAAGATGAAAGTCGGTCCTGAAGACGATATTCGGCCGCGAAGACGAAATGCGGCCCTGAAGACGAAATTCGGCCCTGAAGACGAAATTCGGCCCTTCAGGCTGGGGGCCGACCGAATTTCAGCTTCAGCGAATTCGAGCGCCGAATTTCGGCGTCAGGCTGGGAGCAGCCCGAATTTAAGCTTCAGGGATTTCGAGTGCCGAATTTCGGCGTCAGGCACATTTTCGGCTGAAGGCACCGAGCTGATGACAGCCCGTCGCCGTGCGCATGGCCCCTCCCACATTCGGACAGGCGGCCAGTCTCAGCGCCGAATTTAAGCGTCGAGAGCATTTTAGGCGTCGGCCTTTGGTGAACCGAATTTAGGCACAATTTCGTCTTCAAAAGCTTCGGAATTTCGGCTTCAGGGGGCGGACGAAACCGGGACCCACTTTCCCGGGTCAATGCAAACGTCAGCTCCTGGCACACGTAGCTTATGTTGCAGAGCAAATACCAGGATGAAACGACAAAAATTAACTGACTACGACTACTATGACTACTAGAAGAAGCGATTAAGTCCAACCGTTCCCTCCGAGTTTTCTTTCTCGAGGTGCAACTGTAGCGCACAGACACCGGTATCAGAAGTTTGCACATATCCTAAGTCCTAGCAGTCGCCGCAGCTTGACTCATGAGCATTTCCCGTTTCTTGTCGGAGAGGAAGAACCAGGTGCGAAAGTCTCACATCTCACAAACGTCATGATGTCTAACTTCTACGGGCAGGTCCCGGTGTGGAGGTTCATCCAAATCATATTAGCAGTCGATGAATCGGTTGCATCAGTTCAGCATTGAACCTCTGTGTACAGCCGTCAAGCCAAGATTGTTGTTCGGTCCAGCTTGGAGTCGAGAGGTCCGCCCGAGAATGCACCATACAGCCCAGACCCTTCCTTTGCGATGGACTTTGGCCCTGATCCTTGCCCGTGTGTACGGAGCATGAGGTCCACCTCAGGATTTCCTGTAGATCACGAAGTCATAGCGATAGTTCTCATCGAAACTTTTGCGCCGACTCACCTCTGCAAAGCCAGGCGGACACGAAACTTCTTCGGGCCGTTTCTGAATTTTCTGCTACACCAGTTCGGAAGTCCTCCACTGGAAAATGTTGCTGCCAGTTGTGGGGGAAGTAGACATCACCGTCAACATCCTCAATGGCGAAACGCACAGTTGCGACTCTCGCCATCTCCCGAGACATGTACGATCCACCATCTTGCAACAAGGATCCGCATGGACGAGAGTTGCCCAAAACTCCTGTGCAATGGGGAAAGATTCGCGGTATACGGATGTACCGCCGCATATCCACACATTTGCTGCGTCGCTGCCTCGTGCCACCTCGGTCGGCGAGTGCCGTGACATGCATGGCCGACGACTGGCGTGCATCATGCACATGCTACACGGACTTGGGGCAGAGCTAGCAGTGCTGCATCCAATGAAGGCCGCACCACAGCGTCTGGATAGGTGATGTCTTGTGTGGACAGGACGATGTGAAGGCCTGGCCATGGCATGAAGACTGCCTGGACTGCGGAAGCAGACGTTCTGGCATCTGTTCATTCCTTTCACTTCCGTTCCATTCCCATGCCAACAAAGTGTTCAGCAAAGTGTTCAGCCTTCGTATCTTGAACAGGTGAAGTCGGATGGATGTGAAAGCCTTTAGGCTTCGACTTCACCGCACATGGTTGGCACTGTTGCATTGGGGAACATCTTGCCTGAGCCGGGAATGGCGCTGCCAAGCTCAGCGTAGCACTTCCGGCCAGTGATGCACACGTCGCCTCTCACGGCTTCCAAGAAGTAGGCAAAGTCCTCGCTGAAAACATGACGAGTCCGATCAGAGACAGGAGAGGTATTAGTCATAAGATGTCCTAAGCTGCGCACTTCGGGAATGGACCATGGTAGCCGCCCCCTCTTCCCGATCACATGGTTGCGCGACATAGCTGCGATGAGGCGGATGTTCATTTTAGGAGTCATCGTTTGCAAGTCTTCCGGCACTCAGCTCAGCTCTGACTCCTTGAGTTGAACGAGGTGGAATTCGACATGCTAAGTTGCAGTGCGAACATCGGCTGGCACGAACTTGCCGGAACAATGTTGCACTTTGCAGCGACAAGGCCGACAAGGTTTGGCCGATCTTCCAGCCTTTTTTTCATCCTGATGAAGTTAGGGTAGGCAAAGAAGCCAACTCACGCGTCAAACTCTTTGGACGCTCTTTGGGAATACATATCATCTGTGAGACAGGCGGCCAAGCCATGCAAAGCCGGCGAACTGCCTAAACCACCTTTGGACTCTGCTTTAAGTCAGTGAAACCTCGCCCTGATAGCCAAACCATAGCAGAGCACACCGCAGCCGGACTCGCTCAGGCGCGGCGCTCATAGAAGACGGGGCCGGAACCAGAGCGTGGAAGATGCGAAGCTATCCTGATCCATGACAGCCGAAAGCCCCCAAGCTTACGGTACGACCAGTAGCTCCTGTCGTGCGCGCGGCTCACAGTCGGTCCAGAACCACACCTCAGGGGTGATCTTCTGCTTTCAGTCGCTCAGCCGCGGCCTTCGGCCTCCTCATCGACTGCTGGTCAGAGCTCCTGGAGTCAGCAACTTCTGAGTAACCTTTTGGCACAACAAGCGCATTCGATCTGAGAGTCCGACAGGCTTAGCTGGCTTTGCCCTGAGCTTGCTCGGGACTTGCACGTGCCACGCATGCCATCGCATGCTACATTGCTACACCATCAGCATCCCACGGGTCAAGTTGTTCGCTTTCAAGGCTGGGCCAGATCCGCCCTTCGCGAGACCACTTTGCTCCCATCCAGCCATGCATAGCCATGCCAACCCTACTCAGCGCATCTCTGGCTCTGCCGCCTGCAGATTTCCAGTTGATGCGGATGATGCTGCCGCGACCTCACGGGCCTCACGTCGGAGAACCTGCATTGCACCCGCTTAGCATAAACCCGGGCAAGTTTCAGTGATCCGACCTGTGAAGAGCTTTGAAGAGGTGACAAGGGCATCCTTAGTCGAGGTCCAAAAATGTGCCGCTCTTGCAGCACGGATCACGCAGGATCACAAGGCATCGCCACGCGAAAAATGTAGGCTGGCAGCAGGGACGCGCTCCCAGCCCTGTCGCGAACCTGCAGCGACACAACCCTCCTCTGCGAAATGGGAGAACACGCCCCCCAAAAAAGTCACATGCATCGGCAACGGATGTCAATGCCTGCGAAGGCCTCGCTGTCGCTGCGCCCCTGTTGCTGGCCGTGGGCAATCTAGTATTGTGGAAGCATTTGCGAAAGGAGCTTCGCGCATCTTCGCACACTGTTTTTTTGAAGGAAAGAAACTAGGAGAAGGGAAAGAACCAAGCACGAGCCATGGCCGACATATGGTGCAAGCTCAATGGAGCTGATTCGTCGCCCTGCCTGTCCCAACCCCAGCGCACAACACCCGCATTCACTGCTGTGCTATTTCGGGCAGGGACAGCAAGAGCAGCAGCTATTGCTAGGGCAGACAAGTCACTTTGTGGCCGATAGCATGGCCGGGCCTGGCAGAGTGCAGGTGCGATCGGGCACACAGTGGAGCGGAAACCGTGGCCGAGCCGGTCCTCCAGCCGTCGTCGATCTGGACCTGGCAGCGGCCAAGCACGGCCCAAGCGCGGCCGCCAGCTTGGAATCGAAGGCGGCTTCTTGTTCGCTTCGTGGCTCCATAACTAGTGTGGATACTGCAGGATCTGGAGGACCTTCCGGCAGGGCCGTCAGTGCGTCAACCTTCCTCTTCGTCGTGCTCCGTGCGCACGCATCCGGGCGGGCCGACGTGTGTGCATTCATGCAAGGTGGCTGAGTTTCTGCTCGTTGTACTGCGCCGGAGGTTTTGCTTGTCTCCGTATATCTGCGTGTGCCCACTCAAACAAGCTTCTCAGATTCTCAGCAGTATGCAGCGCCATGCAGCGCCCCAGAGCGTCTCACCAAGGCGATCGAGCAGATGCCAGCTCTTTCCCCTTGCAAACTCCCCCTCCGCTCTTATCCGATCTTGGGGACATGCTTGGGGCCGTATATGTTTTCGTAAGCTGCTCCGGAAGGTGTATCCAGCCAAACAAAGGAGCGCAAGGTCAACATGAACAGCGGCCTGGGGCTTTTGCGGATAGGCCGGTTCCAAGTGTGCGACCTCGGTCTTGAATGCGTGACGAGAGTCGAGGTGAGAGTCGTTTGAGCTTCCTGCAAATGCTCTTGAAGCCTGTGGAAACCCCAAGGATCCACCTGTCAGCTTGGACTCTCGGGCACACGACACAGCGCTGTGCACACAACGGACGTCTTCGCCTGGTAGTCCAGGGCTGCATCTTGTCTTTGCTTGAGCCACCACCTCCGAGGATTGAGTGCCGGTGTTCGGCCAGATTTGCAGTACCATCTCCCCCATCTCCTAAGTCCTAAGCACATGTTGAGTCGAGCAAGACTGTGCCTGACGTCTTCACTGTCTGCAAGCTCGTTGCCTCAGAGAGGGAGAAATCACACGAAGCCTCCGAAAATAGGAAAACAGGCGTTGCATCATTGCACGCTTAGACGGTACTTTAGACTTAGCTAAGAGAATCTGAGACCAGCGCCATACAGGAAGTGGTGCCTCGTCAGGATGAGAAGGATGCCCGTGCCCCGTGCCGGGGTGAAGAAGCGCAGATCGTTGGCTAGACATAAAAAGAAGCGTCTGATTCAGGGATGTTCAGGGCACCAGGGCACAGCTGGTGATGAGATCTTGTGCGAAACGGCAACGGTGACAGGAAGGCATGTCTGCCTTAAGGGGGTATGTATGACAAAATAGCTAGCAGGCCATGTCCGCCAGGTACCGTTCAATCATCCAGTAGAGTTATCAAGTGCCGCATCTCAGTTCCGAGCATGTCTTTTGGAAGGCAATGTAACCATTCGTAGAAGGAACTAAATGTGTGCATTCTGCATTGATCGGGCGACACGCGGTCTAGTGATGCCCATTCCCTTTGTTAGCCATGAAGATGCAATACGCGCTCCAGTTACCGATTGTGAGGCTTGCTTGGAAGCAGCACAACTCAGATCAGTAGTACCTAGGTCGTCTTCTTCGCCAAATCGGGGAAGCCAATGCCAAATCCTTTTCCTCAGTCCGCCACCGCCGCAGCCAACTCAGGCTTCCCAACCATCCAACCTGTAAACAATGAGTATCACACTACTGGGCGGTGAGTTCTCGCGTTTGCCTGGTGGCGGGAGAAATCAACGAAGCTTCGACGCCATTGAGATATCCTCGCAAGCCAAGCGGTCGCGAAAACCATGAAAACCCAACTCGAACCCTACACCCGATGAGACTACAACGAAACTCGTGAACGACTAGACACCTTTCCTACATGGCAGTGCCTCCAAGCACGCTGGATACGACAGGCAGCATGGTGGACACATCTCAGCCTGCAAGGTGAGCGAAAGACAATGCCGCGATCACGGAGGACCCAAGACAGCTGGCCTTTCGCCGAGAAACTTCCGGGGAGCCTGAAGCGATCCTACACTCTCAGCAACAGTCTGCTCTCCCCTGCAGCTGAAGTGCCTCCAACGTCCGCGGCATTGCTGCAGGAGACCTGAATGCATGTGAGCTCAGGACCATGGCGAGAATTGGGTCCTAGGTGTGCAAAGAATCCAGCTTCGGCAAATCCATCCATTTCGGAGCAAAGGATTGGTCGTCAGTCCTTAGCGGGTCTCTGGAATCTTCCTGAAATTCGGCCAAGGCCACAGTAAGGTAAGAAGTTACGAACTCGTAGTAGATTCGGGAACTGCATCGCTTAATTTCGCTGCAGAGCCTTGCATACTGACGACTGTCCGCATCTCGTCATCTCGTGTCCATCGGACCACCCAAGTGTCTGCCGTGGCACAACGGCCAACCAAGCCGGAATATCAAATTCTATCTGAATTTCATCAAAGTCATCGAAGTGAACCGAAATCCAAGGTAGCATCCCGGACGAGCAACGTTCTGCCACATCAGCACAGCCGAAACTCGCAACTCATCACCGCTAATGTGGCATTCCGCTGCTACGGCTTGCTACCGAGATCTAGTTTCCCTGCTCAGCAAGCTAGCAAACTCCGGGACAGCACTGTGCTCCTCCAGTATCGCAAAGCTCCGTGTAAGATCATCGCTTTCTACGAGGTCTCGCTTTGCTTTGGAAGCTGGCTCCTGGAGCTGCGAATCTGTGATGCACACCTTCAACCTTCTGCAACGATTCGCTCGTATGCCTCGATCCAGCCCCAATAACATAAACTTTCCAATGCGCCACCTTGATATTGAATTTGCAAGGTTTGTTCCACAAACAGCGTGGTACACACTAGGAGGTGTTTCTTACGCTACGTCAAGAGAAGTGGTCAGGGCGAAGCGGGTGCCGAGGCGCTTGCGAAGGGAGGTTCCCCGGACGCGCCTCCCACTAAGGTGCGGCGCATATCCCACTGTGTACGCAGGATCCCCGTGGCCACGTCCCACGAAATCCATATCCAATCACATCCAGTGTGCATTGCAACACCTTGGGCCTCCTTCTGGCCTCGAAATGTCCGAAATTGTCTGAATCCCACAACTAACTGGGGGAAGCAGTTTGGCCGCTCCTGTCATTGTTGTCGCGCCTGTGAATCCCGCCCGTACATCCACAAAAGCAGTTTGTCGTGGTGTCTTGGTATGGCCTCCTGATGGTTTCCCGGTGCCCGAGAAACCCTATCACTGTTTGGGGATCTGTGGGATTCCATCGCAACATTAGGGGAAGGGATTACTCATGAGGAGCATGCATCTCAAGCCTTTGCCGTACTGCCAGTATCACTTACCGCAGTCACTTTCACGGGGTCCGCACTTCTGAACGGCTGCTTCCTGAAAAATTGCATGCACTTTGCGAACAAGTCGCAAAGCACGAACAGCGCTCAAATTGGCACACCGAGAGGTTCAAACTGAGAGGCCAGCAGGCAGTGTAGAGTTTGCATGTGCTGCATTCTGTCTGGCCTGCAGTCCGAAGTTGATCGAAGTTGTGGACACAAGACTGCCGTCCGGAATCAAAGCCTGAGCTACTGTGAAGAAGACTATCTGCAGTGATGCTAATGCCTTGCACGCCGTCGCAGCTCCAAGTGGGATCCTTCAGAAGCGGCTTCACAGAGCGGCGCACTCAGGATAAAGCATTTGTCCCGCCTGGCACTTCGCGGCTGAGCAGCGGGCCTGAGACAAAGCAAGATCTCTTGACGTGACTGCGATCCTGAGAAGCCGACCGGGGCTGGGTTCTCGATGGTGAAAGCGAGCCAGTCCGGTAAGCCTGTGGGCGACAAGATGCAGGCATTGAAGGTCTGGCTCGTCACCTTGCACGATCGTGCACGCCTTCGGCTTCTTGTCGGATGGCTTCACTGATGATGACCGCTGGAGCCTAACGGCACCGTCCACAAGACGAGAGGGTGCTC
The DNA here is from genome assembly GCA_003297005.1 of Symbiodinium sp. clade A Y106. Classification (NCBI taxonomy): domain Eukaryota; class Dinophyceae; order Suessiales; family Symbiodiniaceae; genus Symbiodinium; species Symbiodinium sp. clade A. The sequence continues at coordinate 27,623 of BGNK01002080.1, forward strand.
GCAGAGATCGGACAATGCCCGATGAGCCTTGCATGTTGAAACTGAGCGATCTCCAGCTGCACCTGTCTTGTAAAGCAGTCGGAGTCGGCGTCGCTGGCGTCACTATTCTCGCTGAGGCAAGGACGGTCTGAATCCGCTGAGTTAACCAGTCGCGCAAACGGCTCCGTGGAGATGCCTTGAGTCAAAAGAGGCTTTGAAACTCAGAGTCTCTGTCTTGAGTCTTAGGGAGCCGCGGTCCCTTGCTCTCCTTTGCGTGCGCTGGCCGCGCCTGCCTGGCGCTCACAGCTCGCTTGCAAGAAGCTCGTCATCACGGTGGCAAAGTGGGCATCACAGCGAGTTGAGAATGGCCACTGGCCGGGTCTCCTGTCTTGGAGGCTGTGGTGCACCCAGTGCACCAGATTGAACAGTCATCGTGGACTGGTCTGGATAGGGCTGAAGCATGGAGGACCTCCCAGCATCAGCAGGAAAAAGTTCCAGCTGCTGAGGCCCTGCCTTTGAGGAGATGTCGAAGCCGAAGAGTGAAGGCGACGTTGTGCCTGCGCTTGAATTTCCGCTATGCTATGACGCTGTCGCTTCGCTGGCCTTCTGATTCTGTGCAGATGGCTGAGACACTGCCGGTTTTGCACGAGTACCTGCACCACAAGATCATGCCACGAGCCGGTTAACTGTATGCATTTTCGCATGTGCCCGGGCTCCGGGCGAATGCAAGCAGCTGCATGCTGTTTCTTGCGAATCGCCGGCCCATCTGAGCAGTTGACCTGCACTGAGCGTGTACTTCCGACAGGCTTCGTCCCCAAGTCAACACCGCGCTGCAGCAGCACTGCAGCATGCTGAAGTTGAGGCACAACCACACCGTAAGCGTGGCGAATCCAGCCGTCTAGCCCCACGAGTCTTAGACGCATCGCCTGCCGCGCGGCCATGGCAAAGCTTCTCTGGAGGACTCTGCATCCATGTGGTTGGGAGATGTTTGGAGTGCTGCGACTCGTAACAGTACTGGTAACACCAAGAACCTGTCGTAACTTTCTTGCGACTGCCAAGCTTGGAACTTGGGACTGCTCTCTACTGGCATGCAGCTTCATGCCAAGCTTCAGAGGCTGCGGAATGATTGGTCAGATAGGTCGTTAGCAGGGCTTGCACAATCCTTCACAGATTCTGATCCCTGATCTAGAACAGCCACCTCGCCAACTCATGAAACTTGACGAATCCTGCCACATCCTGTCCGCGCAAAGCTACCCATTGTTGCCGCGCGGCCTGCGATCTAATGCGGTCAACCTTGTTTGGCGTACAAGAAACCCAGTCGGCCGGCAAACCACGTACAATCAGCGCAGGCAGCTTATCTAAACCGGTACAAGGAAGCCGACTGGAATCGATGCTATCCCCTGGTTTCTGCAGGGTAAGGATGCTGCAAGGTGAATTCGTGAAACTCACTGTAAGCTCTCAACACAAAAAATGATTCATATGCCGTCGAACACAGTTACAGTTACACAATACCACTTCTGTGCCTGTTGAGCGGCTGGTCTGTTACCAGCACAACAAATTCAGGTCACTGCCCCTTCCGCGATCAACCTGCTCAATGACAGATTCGCCTTTCTGATCTGCTGTGGCTCCAGTTTCAAAAAAATCGATCGGCGGGCAGGCGCCCTTACCATGCCCTTACCCCTCTACTGCTTATGTGTACATCTGTGTCTGCGACGCTCATCTCGAGAGGCATGATTTAGGCTTGAGGGGACCAATGCAAGCCGGGGGGATGCGTTGGGAAGCATTTTGGAGTCCAAATGCTGGAAAGAACCTGCGCAATATGGGGCAACTTTCAAAATCCTGTCCGCCCTTTGCACCCGAGCCTGATGAATGCGGGGAGTCCGACTTCTTGGCAGAAGGGGGGGGGGGGGGGGGGCCTGGGCCTTCGGGCTATCCTCCCGAACGCTTCGGGGCCTTGTTTTGTCGGGGCACGAAGCCGGGGCAGTCGCGGCCGATCAGCGGTTGGCCCTCCGAAAGGACGGGGGGGCGCACANGGGGTGGGAGCCTGGTCCTTCGGTCTATCCTCACGAACGCTTCGGCGCCTTGTCTTGTCGGTGCACGAAGCCGGGCCATGCTGCGCCGATCAGCGGTTGGCCCTCAGAACGGACGGAAGGCCCACCAATGGACTCCACCGCCGGCTCCCTTGCCACATGCATTGGATTCGAGCGTTCGCTTTTCGGATTTACACTTCCCCACGGGGCCGTCCGGCCAGCTGCTTTCGCTGACTCGATCAACAACTTTGATTCTTCTCACACTGCCTGTGTTCGATACGGATGTCGCGGCTCAGGGCACTCAAAATTCTTCAATACCGTGAGAGTTTCAGTGAAAGAGGGTTGCGTTGCCGCCAGGATCTGTGAGCAAAACAGAATCAAGACCGCTAGAGTGAGAAGCCGAACATGATTTCAAGAACTCGCAGCCCTGGCGTGCAAGCCTCGCAGCCAACTACTACCTTCCGGTAGATCGATTTGCGGATCCGGCATTGCCCTGCAACAAAGCAACACACTCGCTGTGCACGAAACACTCGCCCAAGGGCTGCCAAAGCAGCATCGTCTGCGGCATGAATGGTGGCTTGTGGATCCGCCTGGTTTAGTAATCTGCTTGCTTGTGACATGCCCTCCTCGTCTGCGGGCAACTCTTCGTCCTGTTCGAATCGGCTTGGATTGGCATGAGGTCGTCTCATTTATCCAAACAGGTAAAGTGCGAACGTTTGTGTACTGTTGTGGGCCTCGTCGATCACTCTGGTATAGTGCACCCGCCATCGGACACCATCGCCGATCGGCCGGGAAGCCTGGACAAAAAGAGGCATACTTGTTGCAAGTTCTTGAAACGATTCTCCGATATTCGCTGCGCCTGCGTGTGCAGTGGAAGCCACCACCTGCTCACTAGGATGTGACACCGACAACTGGCACGCAAGCGCTTTCTCGTGTTGCATGTCTCGGGGTCCCGCATCCAAGGGTTTTGCCCGAAGACCTGCTCCCAATTCCTTCAGTCACAAAACCTTCGCTGCCTTTTCACGGCGCTTGCTTTAGCAACCTGTCCTGCGACGGCCGATGTCAAACTTGCTCTTTGCACCCTCCTGCGAGCACAGGAAGCGGCTTCTTCGGGCAGGTACATGTCACCAAGCTTCCCATTTTTTCCGTTCCCCGTCGACAATGGCCTCACGCTCCAAATTCTCGATGGTCGTGTAGTTTTCCAAGACTAACTTCATGTGAAACCTGCAGCACCCCGAGTGACACGGACAGCAAAAGCCCGACGGAGCCATCCGCGAGTGGTGACTTTCAATCAGCCGAGGGACTTTATGAAGTTTGTGAGCGTGCAAATAAGGAGGGTAGCCATGCAAAACCTGCCACGAGTCAATCGCAGCGTGGCACTGGGCAAGTGCTTGCTGGGTCTTCCTCAGTTTTTCTCGATCGCACGAATCGCGCCTACCTGTCGATGCCGGGCCGCCAGTTTGGGGTGGCAGGCGACAGGAACTAACACTAGCCTAAGGAAGTCTCAGCGCCAAGACTCTCAGAGTTGGAGCGTCAACTTAACGCGAGGCCGCGAGGCAGTCTGCAGTCTGCAGCCCACCAAGCTCGGCTAAAGCTCGAAGTCACTCGCTGTCGAGAGGGCAGCAAAGAATCGCCTCCCGCGCTGTAGAGGCCACCCGCCTCGCTCTGAAACGGACAGCCCAGCCATGCAGTCTTTGCATGTCTTTGCGGGCTCTGTTGCACGGCTTAGGCTTAGGGAAGCTCGCAACGACAGTATCCCCCATTCTCGTGACTGCCGTGCCTCAGACCGGCGTCCGAGGAGTTCCTGGAAAGCGCATCGAGAACTGCGAGGGCCTGCGATGTCGATGCAAATTCAGGAGTGTAACAGAGCACAATGTGGCACACTTGCGCAGGCCTTGCCATCGTCCTCACATGCGCTGCGATGCATTCCGAGTCTCTCGAGACTTGCAGCAGCCCCGACTTCACCAGTCCTGCGCCGCGACATGGCCCAATGCCATTGTCGCATGGCGCCGAGTCATTTTGTCTCGGTCCTGCACACGGATGGATTTCGAAGGGCTGGCAAAAGTAGCTTGCTGATGTTTTCGCGGCTATGCTCAGGGCGCCTGTATCCTCTCCAAAAGCATCTCCACCACTTCGCTGTCACCTCTCGTTGCCAGTTGTCCCAAGGCTTGCGCGGCCAGTTGCCTGTCAAATTCTGGCAGAAACAAGTTCCTGCGCAGGACTAGGGGTACCGAGTGGCCGAGCCTCACTTTGGCATCCTCATCTCGCAGCGAGGCGCAGGCTGCCTTGATCGATCTGGTGTCGCCGGGTGCTGTAACCTGGCCATGCCATCCAACTGCCAACAGCAGGCAGGCACTTCCGATTGCAAGCTGCTCTCTGCCTGTGGCAAGGATTCCATTGCAAGCCGCCTCGCAAAGTGCAAGTGCAGTGCAGGCACTGACAGAAACATGACCGGTCTGATCTGTGAGCCTGGATGCTGCTTGCCTGTTCTCCACCAGGTCGAGCACGCTGGACACAAGGTTTTTGTGACCTGTGAATCCCAAAAATCGCCATCAAAAGGGCCTGAAACGGCCTTCCTTAATCCTACGGGACACGCTTCCTACTTCTAAGATTGTCCAACGTCAGCGAAGGGAGGCCTGCACCAGCAACCTTCATCAAGCCTTTGATGGCAGTGGCCTGGAGTTGAGAGCTCCAGGGTGTGCCACGTTCCAGACGGCAATGCCATTCCGGATTATTGCTGGCCACGGGTCTTTTGTGAAGAGATCACTGCAGGCCACGTTGTCACAGAGAAGGCTAATGACCTCGCGAACAAAGGCATATGAGCGAAGCACTGGACAACTCCAGTCGCGTATGAACTCTGCTCTGCGCCGGCTCTTCGCCTCCTGGTTGCCATCTTCGGCAATGCAGGACAACGTCTTGATGGCCACTCGCCGAACCTGCACAGAATTCAAGGTCTCACACGGCATGCCACACACAATATGGGAAGGGCAGTCTTCTAGTTGGGCTCAAAGCAATGAGGACAAGTCGACAAAGCGGTCATGTGGAGCTTGAGCTTCACTTGTTCCTGATTTCGCCGCATCTAACATACCTGCAACTTTGCGGCCCACAGATTGCTGTCTGCAGCTCAGAACCAGTGGTGACTTGACAGGTACTCCCAATCTGAAAGCATGCGAATGTGTCCGATAGCTGAGTAGCCTCACCGCTGCAATTCTCAAGGCATTGGCATACTGCCTCGATTGCTGCCTCCACAAAAGCAGATATGGGGAGTTGTCTTTCCAATGGCAAAAGCTGTCGCCTTGGAGCCAGGCTCTGCAGCCCTTCCAAGTGTGTTGAGGGCAGCTTGCCTCATGCTGACGCCCCGCGACCCAGACCATGAAAAGAGACGAATGCCACCGGCATACCTCACTTCGCCACACGGATCCCACATGCGCTTGTAAATGAGCTCGTGGGAAATGACCACGGTGACCTTCCGCAGTGTCGCTTTTCACACTTACACAACTTCGTCCGTAGCTTTGGTTGAGACATCGAAAAAGCAGCGCGAACCAGATAGAAAGAGAGAGTTAGCGCGAGAGAGAGAGAGAGAGATACAGATAGACAGAGAGAGACGGAGAGAAACAAGGAGAGACAAAGCGGGCGAGGGGGCCCCTAGGGGGCGAGGGGGCCAGGGGAAGGCAGGGAGGCGAGAGGGAGCGAGAGGGAGCATGGACGAAGCGGAACGAGAGGGTTTAGGGTTCTCGTCATCTGATTCTTCGGCAAGCTGCTGCATTCGGTACTTCTAGTTTGCATGGGGTCCTGTTCTGCAGCAGCTCTGCGGATGTGGTGGAATTACAGTTTACCGGTTTGCCGAGGATTCATTTGGGCACTGCAGCAGCTTTCGTTGACGGCATGGGCATAAGGCTCTTTGTCGCAAACTTTTGAAGGATGAATAAATTGTGGGTGCGTTGGGCCTCGAGTGGCCAGTGGAAGGGATTCATCTAAACATTGCAGGAGGTTCTTCATAACAAGCTTGGCAAGTCAAAAACAAGGGTGGCTTTGGATGCGCACTGGGCAGACCCCACCATTTGCAAACACTATGCTCGAATGTTCCGTTTGCAAAGGATTCATCTGCGTACTCCAGGAACCTTGCGCGACGGGACGAGATTCTCAATGGGTCGTTGCAGCATGTCTTTTTGATGCATGAGGCTCTTCATAGCAAGCGGAGGGCAGTTGATCCCATTTCTTAAATCCGCCCCCCGCACTACTGAAGGGCGGCTGATCGCATTTCTCAGACCCGATGTTCAGAGTTCATTCTGGGCGATGGCGGTTGAGAACATTTGCTAAACCAGCCCCCTCATTTGGCGATGGCAGTCGGTCACATGTTCAAAAAATCTCAGGCGAAGGTGATTGATCGCCTCCTTCCTGTCCCTCGTGTTGGTCCATTGGTCCCCCTCCCTCATCAACCTTCCCCTCCCCCTACTTTCCCTTCCCATCCCCACCCGCCCGCTGCTATTGCAAATGGCCAGTCTTTGTTTTAACCTTTGGCGGGGCTGAGATGGCAGCATGGGCGCAGGTGGATTATTCGGGTTCCTAGAGGTGTTGGGTGACCTGCAACCTCTCTGACCTTGACACGAGGGGAGACGGGGTGTGTTAACCAGGGGTCAGCATTAGGGTTGGCGACCACCGCGTGGTGTCCACATCGCATCAGGAGTCTGAAAACAGTTCTCCGTTCTCTGCATGAAAGAAAGCATCGGCTGTTTAATGGACGAAGCTTGACAACATGCAATCTTCGCCACAGAAACCAACAGATGGCAATGAGTTTCAATGGTGAAGGTTGTCAACCCCATCGTGCCGCATGCAGAGGCAAGAACCTACACCCAAAATCTCACCTGTTTTACGAATCGAACCAAAACTCTGCAGAGCATGAACCTGCACAACGGACTCTGACACGGGCCTCAAAGGCAGTCTGGCTTTGGCTGTAGTCCTTCATGCGCTTGCTGCCTGAAGATGGCGTGGATGCGATAAGCAGCAAGAACTGGACCTTGTCTTCCTTCAAAGCTCTGAGTACCGGAACTGCTCATGATCTCTCCACCACAAAGTAGTCGATGACATTTCGGAGGTAGCTCTAGCAGATCTGCTGCGGCATATTTCAACTCCTTCAAGCTCACGCACTAGCAGAAGCTCAGCTTCGAAGGACTGCACTGCAACAGCGGGCGTAAGCAGGCTCAGGCTCCTTCACGGTGGACTCCTCCCTGCAAGCTATAAGTCTGGAGCACTCTCGCAGCATTGGATGCAAAATCGAAAGCTTCAGAAGGCCTGAGCTCAACTTCACCGAGCTTCCTGCGATCAGCAACAAGGAGTTCAGCGAGGAAGCATCTCCGGAAAATCTTAGTGAAACTCGTTGTTTATCTGTGCAGCTCATGTTGGAAGACAAAACAGGAATTGAGACTCAACAATCTGAAGACGAGATTGACGGCGCGCAATTCATTGCCCCATGTGTTGTGGGCAACTGGGCAGCTGCGGCGTCATGGTTTTCCAATATTTAGCAGTGGTCACACTTCTTTAATGGATCTTGTCGCCAGCCGCCAAGAATGGAAGCCTACAATTTATTCACCTCGGCCCCGACCGAAGCGGTCAGAGGAAAGAACCTTCCCCCCCCACCCCCCCCCCCCCCCCCGACTCATCACCCCCCCCCCCAGACCTGGCTCCCGCCCTCCACTCACCCGCGTCAAGACTTCCGCGCAGCAGAGAGCNCCCCCCCCCCCCCCCCCCCCCACCAAAATTGGATCTCCGGCCCGATTTTGCGTGTCGTCGTCCTTGTGGCGAGTAGCTTACATCGTGAAGTTGATGCCAAAGCCTGGGAATTCTGGGCTGTGTCTTGTACTTCGTTGCGAAGCTTGATTCCCCTGCCAACGTATGAGAGGTTGTATACGAGACCAGTAAGAAGTGTGATACTATTTTTAAAGTAGCGTCGATGTGATAATGCAGGGAATCTGCCACCTCTCGAGTGGGATTCTTGCTTAGAGTCTCAGCATGAAAACAAAAACTGACATGAACAAATCTTCTGCAGCAAATGCACTCATTCACTCCAGACCTCACCTGTGTGACCTACTGTTGCTTTCCGAAACAATGCACCTGCTTCAAGTACGGCCGAGGCGGACGATGCGAAACGTTTAAAATCCTTCCAAACTTGTAGGAAATCATTAGCGCACGCTTCCGCAGGTGAGATTCGCAGTCACGACTAAAGCCCGCTTTGCTCTTACTTTTCACTCAGGGAACGAGAGTTTCTTGTCAAGGGAGACAACATAGGACCTCACACAATTAATCACTCACGCTCCCACCCCATCTCACATCCTGCTTAAGGAAGATGTTCAATAAGCTTCCTCTCGTCGTACCCCTTCACTTCGCCTTGCTCCCTACGATTGCACGGGCACAGATTGGTGGTGGGGCATGTGGGGCAGGTTAGATCTTGGCTACGTAGCTCAGGGTCTGAATCAGTTAAGTCAGTCGGGAGGGTTGGTTCTGGCATTTCGGGTGTACCTGGCTTCAGGAGTTATAGGAAGGATATGAGTCATGAGCAAACAGGTTTAGGGTCAAGGGAGCATCGCACTCAGTCGCACATCCGAACTACAGCTGGTTGAATGTTAGCGTCGGGTCCTGGGACATCTGGGACTATATTTTGCTGTCAACAGACTACAGAGACTACACAGGCTGCAAGATTCTGCGCATGGGTCCTACCGCCAACGCTCCAGAGGGAGACCTCAAGAAGAGCCATGGCTCCCGGCTATTTGTCTAGCATTTTTTAAACTCAACTCACGAACACAACTGGAAAGCCAGAATGTGGCAGGAAGTCCACCCCTTATCCTTCTCACTCTTGTGGCAACACGGACTGTCACTAAGAGGAGGCAGAAAGCCAATTCTAACACATGAACCCTGAGTCTTCGCTTTGCACAAATGATGAACGCCTTGATCCAGGTGCTGTACATTCACATCATGATGTGTGCATGCAGTGCTCTCTCTCTCCCATGCAGGTGTAAGAAGCAATCCGACGGCTCGACGCAAGAGTCAGGAACACCGTCTCCAAACAGAAGTAAGTGGACTCGCCGTACCTGTTTGGGGACCTGGCTTGTCCAGCATAGGCAGCTTGAGATGTGCTTGAACGCACGAAGGACCCGAGGCAAGCGCCGGGTAAGTTCCATACTTCCTTGGGGACACGCACTTCCGCGAACTACAAACAGTCGACTTCTCGCTTTGCTGTGGGAGCCGGGACTGGGGACGGCTGCTTAGCCTGGCTTTCGATGGCTACCCTGATCACCCTGTGGCTCGACTCGCCAAGATATCCACGAAACGGGCCTACATCACGATCAGTCGCAAGTCACTTTGCGTCCACTCTGAAACGTAACAGCAACTGTTCGGAGACCAACATGCAGCAAGAATGCGGTTGCTTGGTGCATCAGATTTTAGGCCTAGCTTCTGAGAGATCGGGATTCCTATGATCCTGAGAACTGCTGGAGTGCATCGTGGTAGATGTGGCAGGGGATACCCAGCATCAACCTGTATGTTTGCCTGTGATCCTCTCGGATCCGCCAGTGCCACATGTCCAGTCTTTCAAAGCAGCCCTCCATGCATGATGGCCTATCTTACATGGTCTTTTGTGACCTGCCCGCAATGAATTTCGCTCAGCATCGAGTGTAAATCTCGGGGATGGTGAAGAGCACGACTATGATAAGACTGAGATACCTGGCATGCCCATTCACATCTGTCGAGACTTGACTTGAAGTGCCAGCCCTAAGACTCAAGACCAACAGAACAGCATGATGTAAAGACGCAAGGTCTGCACGTAAGAAAGAAGCTGAATGAAGAACTTCCTGTTGTAGAAGCCCACGCAGTTGTTGATCCACGGACAGTGGTGATCCTGGAAGTTCGTCTGTCTTCTGAGGCAGCCCCCAGTATGACGGTTATCTCAACACAATGATCGCCGACAGGAAGCTACGACAATGCTACTGTCATGCTTGAAAAATGCAGCAGCCATTTTCCATTCCTGTCCGTGAATCAGATGGCTTGGAAACACGTAAGAGCTGCGATAGCCTCTCCTGTGATGGCTCGTCTGCAAACCTGCCCAAAGATGCTTCTGCATCCTGCAAAAACCGGACGGTCTGCTCTTCAATCCAATTACATCCATCCTGGCACAGCTGCCACTTCAGTGCAACTCTTCGCCACAGGTCTAGCTTCAACACAACCAACATCGAATCATCGGCCGGATAAAACATGTCCATCAAATAGAGAGCTTCTGCACCCAACCTGCAGCATGCAATGAACCGTACGAAGTCTGCAGCAGAGATGGCATAGGCCCAGTCCCCGGCAGATCTTCGCTTGATGAGGGCACTCTTTCTTTCTTCTAAGGAAGCATCGTAACCCTCTCCATCCACGACACTGCCAAGTGCAAACTCGGCGAGCCGAGCTGCGAGATCATGGCAGCACAAGCAGACGGACCAAGGGAGGTCTAATTTTGTGACACGCCCGCAAGGGTCGTTCCATGCATAGCTGCAAAAAGCAAGATCGCAAAACTCGTGCGTCAGAATGTCTGAGGGAATTGATGCCAAAAACTTTGCCAGGCTAGGCATGCGCACGACTATGCTGGAGCAAGTGGTTCTGACATCGTTTTCTGATAAATGTCCCAGACTGCCCGATGCGAATTGCTCTTCCACCTCCAGGTGCAAAGACTCTAAGAATCTAGGTCCCAGGGTCAAAAGCTGACACATACTCAGCAGCAGCTCTGCAACATCAATGATTGGCTGTTGTCCGGTCTGGCACAATCCAGTCGAGCCTGAGCGACGCTCACCACGTCAGGCTCGCACTTGAATCCCTCCGTCAGGAGGAGGCTGGAAATTTCTGCTGGTGCTCTGGCTGCCTCCAGACGAAAGACTACAGCATTTCTTCAGTCCCAAAAAGCGCTCGATGCAGCACGCCTCTTGACAAATCTGCTCACAACGCCGTGGGTGCCAAAGCCTCTGCCAACGTCGGCACAGCCACCAAGCATTCCCAGAGACTGACTCTACGAGCCTTATTATTTGCATGCTAAGCTCGGATCTCGTTTGGCTGTGTGAGAACAACCCACATGTCGCACACCTCCAATTGGCCGGTCGACTGGTCCGGCGCATCTATGCTGGGCTCCTGGGTTGCGGACGTCCCCGCCCATGCGTTGCCGCGCCTTTAGGACCTGACATCTGCGGCGTGGCTACAAGTAATTCAAAAGTTGCCCACTACCATCCACGACTGCACAGGCTAGAATATCTCAGGGGTGACGACTGCTTCGACATTTCTCCATTGACCTGCCGCTTCCTCAAGCCTGACAGAGAGCCGGATCTAAGGAGAGCTGCAAGGCGCTGCAGCTGCGTGACGACTAAGCTTGGAGCTGCAGCTGCGTCAGCGGCGTGCCTTTCCGGCAGCACCTGCACATGCGTGATTTAGACTTGCGCTCTTCGACGTTACTGCCCTGTGCAACTAAAGTCCAAGCTCCTGGGCAGCAGCTCATCAATGGAGTGGGACACAGCCAGCTTCAAGCTGAAGCTCTCTGCATGCCAACACACCCACAGCCTGACTTACATCTAAAGTTTCTGGCAAGTTTGGGAGATGTCTTGCTTGCTCTCCTGGGCCCCCAGCGCCGTGGGTAGAACTGACTGGGCAACTATGGACTCCAAGCATTGGTTCAGCTGCCTGACCTCCAAGGCATGCTCACTTCCTGGAAGGTCCCAGAACACTCCGAGACCGCAGACTTCTGAAACAAGTTCTGGTTAACAGCTTGGAGCCTCTGACTGCGTTGTTATATGGGGAGCCACCACGATGGTAAGGAGTTTCGCTCGCACGCTTTCCTGCACCATTTGTTTCAGCATGAGTTCAACTGATTCTCAAAGATAGCGCAAGCCACATGCCTTTACCACCGGTGCAGGTCTTTTTGGCTGAGACCTGGGTCACCAAAGTCACAACGAAAAGAGTGCCAGCAGGGTGCCCGGAGCCAGGCAGACAAAGAGAGAATACAAAGAGATAGAGACAGCGGGAGAGAGAGCGAGAGACAGAGAGAGGGACTGACAAGAAGAAGGTGATAAAGGCCCCCGCACATTCACACAGGTGATCTATCACGCCGCCAGTTGGTTCTGCAGACATATAGTAGAATATGTTCCCAATCAGACTCCACACGATACAAAGGTGCAGGTAAACAAAGCATAATGATTGCATTACATGCTACTCTACAATCTACATCAGACTGCAAATCCGGGAGTTGGAACCGACCGTGCTGTCAGGAAGTCCCAGCGCCCCCAATAAACGAAACAAGCACAAAGGAAGCACCCGATGCTGACAAACCGCATCCGCTGCTGACTGCTGACGAACCTCTGCACTCTGCCCCCCTGCCCGCCACTCCAAAAGAAGGGGCCCCGCAGCCCCAGCTCCTGGACTTCGTCCGACTGTAGCTTAGCCATTTGGGCAAGGCTACATCACTGAATCCCCACGCCTCAGAACAAGACGCGCATCCCACCCCTTCCTCTTCGAATCCAGTCTTGACATGACTGGTTGAGACACAGACACACGAGTGCAGTCATCCGAGCTTTCTTGCACCGGTAATGGATGTCAAGGAGCAACCACGAGCGCTCGAAGAATAACAACGCATCAAGATGAAGGATCGAGTTCACACATGTAGTGGCGGTGCATAAGTCGAATGAGTGGAACACAGTGTCTGGCTGCAAAAATGCTGCTATCAACTCGGCATGACTCGTGCAATTCCATCGAACCATGTCATGGTTATCAGGGTGTCAAAAGCGAAGATCAGCGACAATCCAAGCGCGCTGCATGCTACAAGATGTCTGCTCTAAGTCAAGCTGAAGCCATCAACGTTCTGCTCCTACCAACAGCGATCTCTCCTCCCTTCGAGTTCTCCCTCCTGGCGTCGCCAAGTGGGTGGTTCCCTGGCGGGGGCGCGTGAAGCGACAGACCGGGGGGCAGAGAAAGCTCAGCGGGCACCGTCGCAACAGCTTTCGCACAAGTCGGTGGATTGCGGGAGGGAGATCTCGGTGCCGCGGCCAGCGGCCTCTCCTTCTCTCCATTCCCGCACTGGGGACCGTTGCCCCGAGCCTCACACTCTTTCTCTCTTCTTCTGTGTGTCGTACCTAGAACCTGGACCGTCCTGAAGGAGACCGGACCCTGGACCTGCACACTGCTCATCAAAAGTTGGCCTTCTACTCGCCCTGTTCTCGCTTCTGGCCGAAGGCCCCAAGTAAGAGAAGACTTTCCGATTTCCGGACCAATCGAGGCAGGCGACTGCCTATTGATTGACATTGTGCGTTCCTGCGCTTGCGCGTTTTTTGCACACACGCCAAATTCTCAGAGCTTTTTCAGTAGTGGCAAATCAACAACTCGTGTCTGCCAGGGGGTTTAGATCAACCTTCGGTTCGCCACAAGAGAACAGACACAGCCCAACATCAGGAAGAGGCTTACGAAGCTGGAGATATTTGCAACACGCGCTGTGCCTCGGCAGGGCAACTTCCTCAGGCTCTTTCATGCCTGCATTGGTTACACTTCCACCAACCGTTCACGACACGACTCAACTCACACGGTCGGAGCACTGATTGGCTAAATCTGTTTGCTTTTCGAGAGTCTGCTGCTTTCATGCATTGACGGTGGTCTCACAGACTGCCTGCCAGCAATTGTACAACGAGTTCATACGAGATCCACGCTCACATGCCTGGCATCAGCAGCAAAATCAGGTACCTGCCAGCAAGGTTGTGGTGCAACAGTCCCGTCGAAGTAGCAACTACACTGGCAGACAGCAGCACCTTTCCAGCGAGCATCGCAGAGAATCGGCCTCAGCTGGGATCCAGAACTGCTGCATGGTGCGTCCGTGGAGCTTTCAAGCTCTGAGCGTTCGACCAAGCTTACAGTCAGATGCTGTATTTGTTTGCCTGGCACACAGGTCTGCAGCTTCACGAGGCTGTACTGGGACATGCTTAGAGTCCCTCCCGGGCACCGATCTGTAACCTGTAACATGTTCAAAGCAAGAAGGCAGCACACAGCCATCTGTGAGCGGGCCTCCCGAGAGAGATGGGCTGGGCAGGTCTAAGTCTTACGGATTCCACAGGCTGTGCTGTAGCGTGTCTGCCTCTTTCCGACGCTGATCTGCAGCCTTCCGCGCCCAGGGATGCGCATCTAACCTCGAAGCTTCTTCACCGTATGCCACATTGATGATCTTGCATTGTCAGGTTCCGACCATCTCTCTGCCAGTTGCACAAGGTCTTCCTTGGACTCAGCTGTGCCCGCCTAAGCTGATTGTGCCGGGCGAACATGAGTGGTGCGCCAGCCGCCAGCCGCTAGCCGCCGCCAGCCCCCGCGCGCCCGTGCGGTTGCCGAGACACAGCGAAGGCCGGAGCCGGGTCTCCAAAGCGTTCTCGCGCTATGTCCTCGAATACGCTGTGGCCCTTCGACACTTCATCCAAAACCTTATGTACAGCATCAAGAGCTCTGAGTTGCCGACGCAATCTGGCCTAAACATGCCCAAGGACAAAGATGGTCATGGCAGTAAGCTTCAATGCGATTTATCTGTTCGGGTTCTCGGGGTTACTCAGGTTGATTGGCATATATCGCTCCAGCTAGCTAACTGCCGGCCCCCGCCAGAATCAAATCTTAAGGGGACAAGGAACCAAGTATGTCTGTCTGTATGTATGCAGTGATTCTGGATGGACGATAGGACGGATGGACTGATGGACGCGTGTGCCGCTCACAGTATGGCAAGACATCGTCACATGGCACGGCTGATGTAGATGGTCTGTTTGTCATCAGATATTGCTCTCTCTTTCCTTGAACCGACACACCGGCGGAGCAGCGATGGAAGCTTGCACAAACACTTGCCGGTTTGCCGATTCCCCACTCGGTCCATGTTCAGGATGCAACGGTTGCAAATACTACCTCAGCTTGCCATGAGTTCGACTGCAGGACGCTGCGATTGCCGCAATGAAGTTGCATTGCTTGCAGTTACCGGTAGTTGCTGCTTAGCCGCAGTGATGTGTCCGGTCAGGCTTCCAGACCTTTCAAAAATGCATCTGAATCCGTTTCAGCTCGCAGAACACAACACCCGCTTTGAGGAGAATGCATTGCACATTTTGCAGTACCTGCTTGCACGCGGACTCACATACACAGAACGGGACTACGGCTCCCAGCGTACTTCAATCTGTCAATCAGGATGTGACAATCGTCGCGAGCCTTCTTCGCTTGGTCTCATCACCCATGTAGAAGCCCCAGTTTGGAGGCACTACGCCCGGATCGGTCATGACACACCTGAGCACGGAACAAAAGGGATAGAGTCGGCGATGACTCGGTCACAGCGGCCGTAGGCAAAGCACTGGTAAAAGGACGCTAATAAGTTGACGAAGAAAATGTGGTAAACGAAGAGCACCGCTGCTGCTCCCGGCGCCTGCGCGTTCACCACAAATGTGCGGCCAGCTAGTTTTGCTTCAGTGCCGATCCAACATGAACTAGCCCTTTCCGCACAACCTTGAGATAGCCGGTAGTTGCTTACCGGTACATGTCAGTGAAACAGGCCTAACATTACGTCGTTGGGGCTGAGCGGCTATTAGCCTCTGCAGCGCTTCAACCTCCCGAACTCGTGCATGAATTTGAAGTGAGTCCACCCATCCCATGCCAGCAAACAGTTGCAACATCGACACAGATGTGGTACCCGGTACCCTTTGCTATTGATCGGGCTCGAGAGGACTCCAGACCGTCATCGAGTCTTCGGCCTGCACCTGCCAGATGCCGACGCTGTCCAAATACTTTCGCACTCGCACACACAGACACAATCACACGCACACACATACAAAAAAGATCTTCACAAGATCAAAGGTGATAACTCCTATGCACCAGCCTTCGTCAAAGCTCGAGCAGGAAAAATTTCTGTGCTTACCTTCCGTGCCGCAGATCTGGGTATCCGGCCTCGCGGAGAGTGGCGCTTGTCTCGCCAGCGGGATCACCTTCCCCTTGCCTGGCGGTCGGTTTCTCCGACTCTCCAGAAATAAAGCCAAAGCTAGTTAAAGTAGACGCAGTATGCCGAGTATAGAATATCATGGCAGGCGGGCGTGTGAAGTACCTCGAAGGCTCCGACCCTTCGTACCTCACATTATTATGTACGTGTGACAAGCTCGGCGACGGCTAATACGGCTAACAATCCCTGACGGGCTGACACTCTCCTTGGAGTGCTCACCACTTCCTCGTCTTTCCAACAAGCCACAACAAGCGACATCCATGTATCGGCGCCGTTTAGAATCCCATGCAGCCGAGCGTCGGAAGCTCGACGACGAACTGAGTTGCAAAAGTCCAGGTAGCTGAACTCTCTGCCACTGGGATCGCAGTAGGCCTCAGTCATGACTCAGCGGCTTGCTTCCTCATATCACTGAGAGATGCCGCCATGCCGGCCTCCATAAGAACTTGCAAGTGGCTCTCCCGCAATCCCAGCTGCAACATGTCCATGATACGCAGGAACCTGGCCGTTGAGCTACAGCTGCCAGCTGCAGGGGTTCTGTAACATGAGCCTCTTCAATGCGAAAGGTCTCGTGCAGATCCTTTTTTCGCTATAACAGTCTGGACGGCACGCCAGAGCTCCGCAGCAACTCTCGCAAGAAGTCCTCACAGTTCTGGGAATGGCATTCGAGATGCAAAGGCTTAGGTGTGCAAACCGCGTAGAACACTCGAAATAGTGTCCCGCTTCTCTCTGCTGTCTGGTAAGCTCCGCCAGAAGTCTTCCGGAACGACCTCTGTCCCGCCAGGCTGTGCAGCACTGCAGCACGCATCGGTAAGTGCCAGACAGCGATCCGGAAGCCATGCCTTAGCTTTCGGTGCGCATCTCAACTTCCCCTTTGGAACCAGATCCGCAACGTTATCGAATTACAGATGCCTGCCTGTGCACAAAGCCACAACAGCTAGACGCTGAAATGCTGGACATACAGCCAGAACAGTCCTTTATGGCAAAGGATCAACAAATTCATCTGCACGACAGACCATCGGACTCATGCCTCACCGTCCCACCATTTGCCTCCGATCCTGAACACCGAGTCACTGAGCCCGGAGCGACGGTTTATCGGAGTTTCTGTTTCAGCCACAAGAGCAACAAAAGCAGGCATTCCATTCTGCCTGGCCTACGGAATGTACACTGAACACTGTGGGCAAGGAATCATTCGCTTGGAGCATTGCCGTTAGATTGGACGACGGCGGGTGGTTTTCGTGAAAGATAGCCGAACGATGGAATGAAGCAGCTGACGATCTTGCAGGCTCTAAACGGCCCAAAACTTGGCCCTTCCACCGTTATGCTGCTATGCTGTCTGCCTGACTCAGTGCCAGCTTGCAGTCCCGAAAGATGTGCCGGTTTCACGGCTAAATGCAAAAAATGCCAAGATGTGACTGCAGCGCAGGCCCCGTCGCCCAGTTCACTTTCGGTTTCCTGATTATCCGCCGACCCCACTGGGGCGGCGCCCAGAAGTTAGACTAGCTTCGGCGTCAGTTCCATGATACGCAACCCTACTCAACCCCACTCCGCCCCACGCAACCTTACCTCGGCCCCACGCGGCCCTAACCGGCCCCACGCGGCAAAGACTTGCTTGGGCATCAGTTCCATTATACTCAACCCTACTCAACCCCACTCCGCCCCACGCAACCTTACCTCGGCCCCACGCGGCCCTAACCGGCCCCACGCAGCCCCACTCAGCCCATCCTTGTCGCTAGGTCTTGTAAGACTAATTTGCATAGGCTTTAGTAGAAATTCGTAGTCTTAGAGTAATTTTATTGAATCCCAATGCATGCCCAACCCTTCCCCAGCCCCACTCNGTAGTCTTAGAGTAATTTTATTGAATCCCAATGCATGCCCAACCCTTCCCCAGCCCCACTCAGCCCTAACGGGCCCTACTCGGTTGTTTCAGAGTAATTTAATTGAATCCCAATGCTTTTGTAGAAATCCGTAGTCTTAGAGTAATTTTATTGAATTCCAATGCATGCCCAACCCTTCCCCAGCCCCACTCAGCCCTAACCGGCCCTACTCGGTTGTTTCAGAGTATTTTAATTATGAAAGCAGGCTACACTCTGCTAACAACAGACTACCGGTTTTCCTGCCAGCGCCAAGTCTGGATCAAGGCCTGTACGGCGATCGGGTCGCACAGCTCATGCTCACACACACACTGTTCAGGACTACCGCTGCTACGGCTGTCTTCCACATCGATCTTCTTCTCTTTATTGGCCTGGAACAGTGTGATAAGAACAGCTGCTTCACGATCGAGGGCCCTCAACTGGCGCCCGTAAAAGGCTTCTCTCTCGACAAGTCTCCATGCACCTCGACCGCTTTGGTCGTGGTACAACGCAAAAGTGGTTCGCAGCGGATATTGCTTGGCATCGAACCTCGGCTCAGGTCGCCGAAAACTCTTGGCACGAAAGGCCACATGAATGGCCGTCGAATCTCTCTTGTGCCAGCCAGGTTGGGTGCACAACCCTTGAAGGAATCCGATCATCGGATCATTTGAGGAAACTTCGGTCCCCGTCAGCACTTCCGGTCCTCCGCGTGCGGCGGGCTTCGGCTTGATCGTCTGCTTCACATACTTCTCGTCGTAGCAGTAGCTCCACTCGCCCTGCTGCAGAGTTTGCCGCATGTGATCCTGGGGCATGTCCTTTGTCCCGGCGTCAACGAACATGTTGCTCGTGGCCGTCCACTTCAAGCTCACGTTGGGCTTGGCTACCATGCCTCTCAGCCAGGCGATGGTAAAGGCAAGGGACTTCTGGGAACCGTACGATGGGGTGTCGCTGTTGGTCTTGTCAAAGGTGTCCTTCGCATCGGTCACCACCACCATTCCGATTAAGTCCAGGACTTTGTCAGCGTTCTTAAAGGCAAGGTCGTAGCCCAAAACCTCTGCCCAGTGGCCTCTGCAGTACTGGCCGACGTCGAACCCCTCTTCGACTCCCAAGAGCTCTGCCGCAAAAGTGGAGCGACACACTCTTTGAAGCCGATGGCTTCTGTAGTCGAGCAAGGTGAACTTGCCGGCCGAGCCCTCAAGCAGCTTCTTCTCGGCCAGGAGCACCGTGTAGCAACTCTGAGAGTAGACTCTCTCCAAAGGTTTCTCGCCCACATCACCTTGTCGCGTGACGTTTCCCAAACTCGCATCCGACACCACCACGATGCCGGCGCCCTCGAGGTTCATGGGCCGGAACTTCAAGGCAAAATCACTGGAGGCCTTGAAGTCCTTCAGCAGGGAGTTGGCACGGATGATCGTGCCGACGGTGGCGTTCTCTCCTTGCAAAACGGAGAGCTGGAAGCCCATGTCGACTCTCACCTGGGCCACTAGCCACTGCAGCGATCCCACCAAGGCCCTCAATTGCTTGACCTCTCCAGGATGCAAGATTGCATCCAGATCTCGCCTCCTGCTAGCCGGCATCCGAATGGGCTGCAAGTTCTGGTGGTAGGCTTCCATGGAGACAGTGATCACCCCGGTGGCCGCGTCCTGGGAGATCTTCTTGCCGCAGTACATGAAAGAGTCTCGCTCCACAGAGCCGAAGCCTAGCTCCTTCCCCAGGCGGTCCATGGATTCCCAAGCAAGTTTACTGCCACTGAAAAGCAAATCGTCCACGTGGCAACAGAGGATCCCTTCCAGCTTGGGACTCGGGCCAGACGACCACTTGAAGAACAGTGCCGCGTCCATTGTCGATTGGCACCAGTCTTCCTTCAGCAAACTTTTGCGAAGCCTCAAATACCATTCGCGAGGAGCATCGCTAAGGCCGAACACGCCCTTGACAATCCGGCTCAGTCGTCTCCCCACAGGTAGAACAGGGCTGCCGTCCTTGGACTCCATGTTCTGAAGGTAAAGCTCACGGGCTCCGGCTATGTACCTCTCGCCCTTCAAAAAGGCACTCTTGACATCAGCGCAGCCGGTGCGCCAGCCATCTCTGTGCTTACTAGCTCCCACTGAGAAAAGCAAATGCTGGGAGGTGCGGCTCGCTGTGGGAGCATCCTTTCGAAGCTCGACGGCCGTCAAGTCTTTGTAGCCAGGAACAACCAACCTTGCCGAGGCCTTCAAGGGGAGCTTATTCGAGGATGTTCTCACCCCGTCGTTCTTGTCTGTGTAGACGAACCGAGGTGTCAGCACCTTGTGAAGTTCTCCTCGTTGTCGAAGGGTTGCCAACGTCCTTGCCGTCTCGTCTTCGCTGAGCACCTCGACGGCGTCGTTGCGGGTCCAAACGTTCCAGGCCTCGGCCGATGCCTCGCGGAAGGCTTGCCTCTGGTCTGGGGTCATGGTTCTCCAATGGTACTCTTTCCGCGCCGCCTGCACGGCAAAAGCTTCCCGGCCTGTTGGCCATCGAAGGCCGGCCTGTGTCACGGCCTCAAACTCCGAACGGCTCGGTAGTGGCCATCGGCCGTCCCACGATCCATGGTCCTTCGCTTCGATGCTCTCACCGTTGCTGCGGTCCAGGGCCGCCTGAGCTTGCAGGCGAACAAGTGGGTGCACTTCGCCCTCCTTCGCCCCTGCCGCTGCTAGAACGTCTTGCTTCTCCAGGACTAGGGCATCAAAGGGAATCCCAGAGCCTCGAGATTGTTCGCGAAGGGTCTCGGCCTCCGTCTCCGCGGGCCGCTTCATCCCACTCGGTTCCAGAGCGTCTGCCAACTCACCAGTAGCCGCCGGCTGTGCCCCTTGTTCAGCACTTACATCACGCCGCGGAGTGCCTGATCCCTGTGGCGTCGCCCCCGAAGCAAGCGACCCGAGAAGTGTAGATGGCCTTCGCGACACAGGTGCGGAAGCCTCCGAAGCCGATGCCCTGACCAACTCCTGGGCTGTAACTGGAGGAAGATCCCGACCACGCTCGGCACTGCTCCTAGACATAGCTTCACGGAGACGATCACGGAAAGGCACAACAACGTCTTCTAAAACTGGACCCCCCGGCTCTGGAACTGAAGGTTGTCTCGGAAGTCCAGTGCCATCTAAAGGCAAGTCACCGACACTGAGTTCTCCGAACGCCTCCTCCCGAAGCCGCGCCTCGTCACCAGCATTGGCCCCCGGTGGTGGCTCTGGAACTGAAGGTTGTCTTGGAAGTCCAGCGCCATCACCATCGTCGTCTTGTGCGGCCTGCCGAGGGCCGATCATCTCCCATTCCTGGTCTCGCTCAGCCGCGGCGACCACTTCTTGAATCACTTCTTCCCATTCGCCAGAAGCTATCTGCTCCATAGGGGATGCCCTCCGGACATGTTCGAGAGCAACCTTTGTAAGAGACCCCCTAGAAGTGACGTAGGCACTGTTGCCCTCACGCGCCACCATGAGCGCCGGGCCGTGCCACCGCTTCAGCAGGAGTTTCCTGCGGTTTTGGCTCGCCTTCCTGTTGTAGCGCTGCTCCCTCCAAAAGTAGACGAGGTCGCCGACGCAAGGAGCATCAGCCACCGTCGGGTTCCTCGATCGGGCCTTCTCGGCCTTCCGCAGCGCATTGCTAAAATGAAGGCGCAACATGGCCATCCGGGCCGCCTCACGAACAGCCACCATTCTCACAAAGTTGGGCTGCTCCATGGCATCAATCTCCCCCAAGCGTCCATCACCTAGGGCATCACCCGGAGGTAGCGGTTGCCGGCCGACAGCCGCCTGCATCGGCGAAAAGCCGCTGTCTCCGACATCCATGTTGTAGGCCAGCAAGGCCTCTGCCAGCCCGGCCTTCATCTCCTCCGTCCCCATAAGCGATTGGGACGCTGTTGCCGCCGCTAAGACGGTTTTCAGGATGCCACCAACTCGTTCACACAAGCCGTTCTGCCACGGCGCCTGCACAGCAATGAAGTGCAGGTACACGTTGTTCTCCGCCGCATACTTTTCCATTTCATGGCTGGCAAATTCTCGACCCTGGTCCATGACTATTGCCCTTGGCGTGCCGAAGATCGGGGCCCACCGCTCCTTGAGGAACTTCACCACCTCCGCCGTCGACTTGTTCTCCACCAGCACGGCCATCTGAAAACGAGTCGCGGCATCAACCGCATGCAGGATCCCGAAGCGACCCCCGGCAGCGTCGAAGGAGTCGAAAATGTCAATGGCGATCTGGTCGCCAGGCTCCCTAGGTGCAGGAAGCGCAGCCGGTCGCTGGATCCTCGGTGGCCGTTTCTCCTCGCACACACTGCAACGAAGCTGCTTTGCGGCAATCACCGCCTCTGGAGGGGCACCCGCAATCACCAGCGCCCTTGCCAGCCTCTTGGAACTCCGATGTCCGGTATTTTCATGTAGTCGCCGAACTGCTTGCCTCACCGCCGCCGACACCGGAACGTCTTTTACTGGCTCTCTCTCCTCAACACCATCCTTCGAGTCCGACCCATAGCCACCGGCAGCGAACTCACTTTCGAGGTCCGTCTCTGCCGCCATGGCCTCACTAACTCCCTCGGTCCGGTGGTCGTCCTCGAACTGCTTCTCCATTGCCTCGAGCACAGCACCTGCTTCCGGCCCGCCAGCTCCATCACGGAAGGCCTGGACCACAGCAGCACTCGACGTCAAGTAGCGGCAGCCGTTCAAGGAAAAATCGGCGACCCCGGGCTCATCAAGAAGCTCTTGGCCTTCCAAAGTACGCCGCGGATCGGCACTGCGCAGAAGCTCCATCAGGAAGTGCCGGCCAGACCGCCGATGTGCCAAGGCTTGCTGCATAGCGCGGGCCTCGGCAACCAAAGTTTTCTTTTCAGCGGCGCGTCTGGTCGCCGGCCGCAGGTTGAGCAAAGGTGAAGCCCCCGCAGCGCGAAGGAGCAGAAAGTAAGGGCCGGAGTGACCCCGCAGCATGGTGACGGCGTGCCCTTTGGCCCGGGCCGCTTGCACCACTTTCGCCCCAAAACTTGCATGGGTCACCTGGCTCTCTGGGGGAAACGCCACAAATGGCGCGTTCAGGGCTCGGTCGTAGTCCTCCGCGGCCGTCACCGCCATGGCGTCCCACAGCTCCTGGGGGCTGACGTTGACATGTTGTCTGTCTCGCTTGCCTTTGCGCCAGGCCTCGTTAATCAAGAGACGCTGCCCTGCCTTAAGGTGTTGCCGTAGAGGGGCGATCACAGGTCTTGGTCGACCGTCTGAAAGCCCATGTCGCTGTCCGGTGGCGACAGGGGAGGTTCCCCATCGGCTGGCTGTTGGGTCATCGTCATCACATGTTGCATTGCCTGGGCCAGCATCGTCGTCATTCTTTGGTCCGGGGCTTCCAGCATGCCCTGCACCTGCGACAGGAGGGCTGCATTGTCGACCGAGTTGGTCGCCATTGGCCCAGCCGAGCGAAGTTCCGGTAGAGCTCGTGGTTGGGCTTGTCCCGGCGAATCTCCTTGAGCACCCGGCCCGAGTCCTTGAGGAGCCGCGGTACTTCCCGAGGCGACCGGCAAAGGAGTTCTCGATGAGGTCGCCGCGGTCGTTGTCACGGCCGTCCCCGAAAGGGGTATACCACGGAGCGTATCCACCATGGGACGCAGCCTGGCCTTCAGTTTGTCGACGGTGTCGTTGGACTGGACCTCGACGTGCAACAGGACGGCCAAACGAAGCAGGTCCTGCTTCAAAGAGGGCAAACCCCCTTTTGGTCCCAGCAGCGACCGTGCCGCCATCAACTCTTCGCCCTTGGCTTTCTTCTCGGCCGCCTCCTTCCGCAAGCGATCGACCATCTGGCTCTGGATGGCTGCTTTCACTCCCTTTGTGTACCTTGCGGCGAGCATGCCTGGGAGCATCGGGTCCTCCAAAAAGGCGAGCTTGATCCCCAGCCTGTCCCGCAGGTAGCCAGCATCCTTCATGAGCCCCACGTCTTCGAACTTGCCCTGCATGAGCGCCGTCCGGTAGTGCCGGCGAGGCCAGGCACCCTGTTTCACCATGGCCTCCGCCTGTTCCTTCCACTCTTCCAAAGAGCGGGTGTTGCTGTACGGCAGGGGCACATAGCGAAGCAAGGGTCGCTGCAGCAGCCAAAGCAGAAGCCCAGCGAAGTGCCACACGTTTCTTTCGAGGAGTCGCAGGCACATACGACGAAACCGGTTCCATACCCGACCGGCTCGGCCCTCGGCCGCTCCTGCCAACATGAGGCAGCGAGCGGACACAACGAATTGAATCTCCAGCAGAAGCCTTCGATCTTGAGAGGTCACCCCGCACATGCACGGACGAGGCTTCAGAAGCAAGCTGTTCATGAACATGCAGCTGGCGATTTGGCTTCACTGCTGCGGCCCTTCGGCGGGACCACTCGGCACAACTAACTTGAACCTCGAGCACCCCATCCGCACCTTGTCGGGTCCATCGTCTCCCCAGGTCCTCGCTGAAGTCCTTGGGCAGGAGCTCGAGGTAGAAGTGGCCTGCCGAAAGTTGCCGCAAAGGAATTCGACGACAATCTAAATGATCAGCTCGCAAGGCCCTCCGGGTAAAGCTGATCACACCCCCGATGGCCTCCAAGAAGTCCCTTCCGAGCAGTAGCCCGAGCGACCGCACCTCAACAACACTTGTCCAAACACAGACAACGGTGTCCCCAATCGTCACAGGTATGCGGTACCGCTCCATGCTGGCCTTCGTCCCGTCGTTTCCGAACTTGAACGTTTCCTTCTCGGCTTCCGTTGCCAGGAGGGGCTGCAACGCCTTCCAGCAAGGGGAAGCACGAAGGTCCGCAATGTAACTCTCCAGCCACATCCTGCCGCACACAGTTCTATTACAGGCCGAATCAAGCGCCCCAGCGTTCCTTTTGTCACTCGCCATGGCTCCAGCCAGCACTTCTTGCGGGCACGTCATCTCGAGGGCCTGCTCCAACGTGCTGGCCACCGCGGTCTCATTGACCTTCTGGTCCTCATGGTCCTGCTCTTGCCCAGCTTCGGCGGCAAAAGTCTCGACCACCTGGACCCTCCTGTGTGGAGATCCCGAAGGCGGCGAAGACGACGGCGAGCCACCTCCACGGC
Source organism: Symbiodinium sp. clade A Y106 (assembly GCA_003297005.1). NCBI lineage: Eukaryota > Dinophyceae > Suessiales > Symbiodiniaceae > Symbiodinium > Symbiodinium sp. clade A. The sequence goes on from BGNK01002080.1 coordinate 52,532, forward strand.
CGGCATCCTTCCTTGGCTTCGGTTTTGCCAACCCGGCTCCAGGCCTCGCACATCCAGCGTCCCCCGCCCAGTGTCCCGGAAGGCCACAATCATGACACACGCCGCGCTTCTTGAAGGGCGGCGGCGGGCGCTGTCCTTGGCCGCCGCTGTTCCCGCCAGCCCGACCATAGCCACGGTCACGCCTGACCTCCTGAAGCCTTGTCTTTGCATCCCTCATGGTAATGAGGGCTTCTGCGGCCGTCTCCACACAGCCTTCCACTTGCTCCAGCATGCTGGGATCGACGCCCTCGTTCTCCGCCTGCTCCAGCTCCGCCGCAAGCGCTTCCGCCTCGATCTCCAGCACCTCGTCAAGGTTCGGCGGCTCGGCCGGCTCATCGGCCAGCAGCTCTTCCTCCTCCGGCTCGTAGGTGTCCTCGGCCGTCTCGTCCTCGGCCTCCGCTGCGTAAGCCTGCTTGGCTCTGAAATTTCCGAAGAAAGGGCGCCGATTCTGAAACGGTCCTCCTTGGCCGGCCGCCTTTGCACCAGCACTTGCCGTGCCAATGCTCGACCCGGTCCTTGATTGCCACGTGGAGCCCCCAGAGCTCCTCAAAGAAGACGCCCCGGACGACGAGGACGATCCAGCGAAGCCGCGGCCTCGCCCACGAGCTTCCTGGCCAAGCTTGCGAAACAAAGGATCCGAGGCATGCAAATCCTTGAAAAGTCTCAATGCCTCCGCCTCGACATCCTCAAATTTCTCACGCCCCTGCAAAGCCGTCTCCAAGAGCTGCTTTCTCAAAGGGTCCAATCCCAGCTTCTCTCGCAGAAACCATCCCAGCTCACCCGTCGGGAGGTCGATGCCTTCCGATCGCATCTCTGCTGTGAGCACCCTAAAGCGGCTGAGGAAATCGGCCGGTCGCTCGCCCGGCGAGCGGCGAAGGGTAAGGTAAAACTGGTTCCGAAGCTCACCCTTGCGATCCAATGCCGACCTTCCATTGATCCCTTCCAATGCCTTCAGCAATTTATTTATCCCGGCAAAAGGGTCCTCCTTCGTCACGACAATCTCGACGCCGTCGGTGTCCTTGGCACGGACCTCCTTCTGGTAAACCAGGTCCTCCGGTGCGAACTCTTCGCCTCTTTGGCGGACTACGCCGCCCTGCCTGAGCAGCCACCTCGCTGCAAGATTGAATTTCTTTGTGCTCTCCACATCTAGAGAGCTGAGCCACCAGTTCATTTCACGCTGGAACGCCCGCCAGGAGGCAGGACTCCCGTCCCAGGTTGGCACCTTGTACCATGCCGAGGTGGACTTGTCTTCCTCGGCCATTGCTGCTTCCACGGAAAAGAAGAAGGGCAGCAAAATGCCGCCACGAAGTTCAAGAAGTTCCCAGGCAACCTAAGTATTGCCAAAAGTAGGTGGCTCGCTCCACCCAAGCACTCGCAAGCACTGATGCCAAAGAAGCCAGAGCGTCTGGACGGCAAGGCTCGCACCAAAGAAAACTCACTCGTAAAGTTCAGCCAAAGGAAATGGTCCTGAAGAAGCCGGCCGCAGCCGGACGACCACCTCACACTCAGAAGGGGACACCTCCAAGGTCCCCACCCACGAGTGCCCAAGAAGGCGCAGCAGCGCACAGCACTCAGCAGCCCAGCCGCCTCCGAGCAATCAGGAGGCAAGCTGCTCCAGCCCTCTTCCTTTGGCGCGAAGTCGCCGTTCAGGAGGCCACCCAGGAGGAAGCCACCCTAATAGCACAGCCCGCGCCCGAGGANAGCCGCCTCCGAGCAATCAGGAGGCAAGCTGCTCCAGCCCTCTTCCTTTGGCGCGAAGTCGCCGTTCAGGAGGCCACCCAGGAGGAAGCCACCCTAATAGCACAGCCCGCGCCCGAGGATGTAAAAGAAGAGAAGGGCAAGGTAGCGGAGAAAGCGCAAAGCGGATCGAAATTCAGGCTCCGGTGCCACTATGAAAGCAGGCTACACTCTGCTAACAACAGACTACCGGTTTTCCTGCCAGCGCCAAGTCTGGATCAAGGCCTGTACGGCGATCGGGTCGCACAGCTCATGCTCACACACACTGTTCAGGACTACCGCTGCTACGGCTGTCTTCCACAATCTTCATAGGTCCGTGTCTGACTCTACAATTCTGAGGCTGAGACTCGCGAACATCTCCCTAACTCCAAGCCCTGACTTAGACCTAGACTGCGGCAGACGCCTCTGCTGTGCACTGAAGCCCCGGACGTTGAAGCGCATCATCGCAACGCTGGCCCCTGCGGCGCCGTCCTGGCCATATGCGAACTGGTCACCGAGACAAACGATTGCAGAAAAGGCCAAACACACTCTGCGCACACACCGCTTAGCAGCAGGTTACTACAGCTAGTTTTGTAGTCCCTGGTGTTGCGACGCTGCTTAATCGAAAATGCGACATTGCAGGGGCGCACACAAGCTTGGGACGGAACGCCGTTGCTGCCGCCACCAATCGTGTAGCTGAGGGCCTAGGAGGCACGCCAGGGACCACACCAACAGCGTGCACCTCGAATCGAAGACCTTCTTTTGGTGCCGCTGAGTCTTGACAATCTGAACAAGCATCATGGCACAACTTGGCCAGTCCTGAAAGCTCAAACCACGCTGGAACCGCAATCAGGAACGAACTCAACGTGATTCAGGCCACGACAAAGTGGTGCAGCGAGATTGGGAAAATGTGCGCCTCGTCCGCTCGAACATATGCACAGCTAGCTTGGATCACTGATGGTCCCCATCTTCCTGCAAGCCGTGAATCGTAAGCAAACCACCTGCTCACTCAGCTGCGACGCCAGAACTGCAATTGCTCTACAAGGCACATCAAGGCCCAAGGCAGCCTTCGAATCCGCCAGGCCGAAGTACAGGGTGTATACACACACGAAATTCTCCATGCTCCACACCTGTCTGCACATGTCAATGCTCGTCGGCTAGAATCATCAGGCACACATCGAACTTGATCGCTCTGTGATGTTCCGACCAGCCTGCAATCTCAAGTCCAGTGCACAGGAGACAGCGAAGCCTTGCTGTCCATCAGGCAGGATCGCTGCAGAGTGCTGCGCATCATCGATCACGACAGAGTGACTTGATGACTTCGCCTACTGAGCAAGGCACGCTGCTGCACGTCATGCTCGTCCCGGTCGTAAAAGCAAACCATCTCGACCTGCAGTTTGTCTGGATCTTTGGAGATCATAAAATCGGGTGGCCGGGGGGATGCTATGGTCGCTAGCACATCCCTCAAAGCCTGCAGGCGTGTATCTGGGTCGGGTGGAGAAACCCTGGTCTGCTGCTACTTGTCTTGAAACTCGTGCAGCCTGGAATCATTCCCTCGAATTGCCCCGTGCTTCGGCAGTTGGGCTGCACCGATTCTCCAAGGCTGCAGCCGACCGAGTGTGACCGTTGAAAGTGTGCTCGAGCCTCCAACAATTCACTTTTTGCTGTCAGCACACGGAGACACTCGAGCCTGGCCTGGTAAAAAGGCCATCACCGCTTGGATCGCCGAGTTGCGATTCGAAGGCCTTCCAATGACACACTCACACGAGTTAGACCCTTCCGAAGCCCCATGCTCTCCCGGCTCTCCCTGCTCTCCCTGTCTCCTGCCTGAATGTTCCAAAGTTGCACTGCGCCGCCGCTTGTGCCTCAGCTGGAGAGACTTCTGGAGTTTCGGAAGTCCCTGCAGGGTCAGACATGGATGCTCTATAGACTATAGACTCTATGACCTTCTCACACAAACTAGCAATTGGAAAAGCGTGCATTGCCTTGGGGCTCTGGCCTGTCAGTAGCTGCGCCTTGCAGTTAAGAAAGTAACAAGGGCAACTCTTGCACTGTCCTGCCATCATCACTGCCATCGATTCCTCTGCTGGGTGCCACTGGTAGTCATAATTCATTTGCATCTCCGGGCCTTCCATCTGATAGCCTGACTTGACGAGACCGTGCCCAGATAGGCACTGCAGACCTCCGAATCCAGGATGTCTTCAAGTCTTCTTCTTCCGAAAGTTTCCGGTCTCTTTCCGATTCGCATCTCGTGCTCTGCAGCTCTGAAGCAGAACGGCTATCCCTGCTCCTGATGCCACACCTGCAAACACACTGCAGTAGGCTACCGTAGGCAGGCCCCCAGCTTCTGGACAAGCATTAAATCAAGCTCCTGGCAAAAGGCTGGTTGCAGGAGGCCATGAGGTTCAACTGGCACAGAATGCCAAAGCTCGTTAACTGCTCAATGACATCGGGGAAACTGGCATGACATTTGCGCTTTCTTGTCAACCGCAGCAGAACTGCCCATCTGGTGCAATCTGCTCAACGGTACCAGCATTCCACTTTCCACATGCAACCTATGTCCAACTCAGCAGAAAAGGTGTGTTGCTGCCTCATGGTCCAGCACCAGCACCGTCTTCAACTCTGCGATGACCACCCTGTCTCATGAAAACTTCTCTTCTGAGCTCACCAAAAGCGTGGTAGAGGATGCAAAAGGATGTCAGGCATCGCCTGCACTCTACACACATTAACTCTACAATGCCATCGTCATGCTCCCAGCTTGTGGCAACGGCACGACGCATGCAATTGTCTAGCCACAGCCTTCCCTCAGCAGCCACAACGATCCGATGGACGGGCTCAGTAGTGACCTGCATCTGCACTGCATGGGGGAAGGTGTCTGGTAAGCACGCACTGACACCACTTGCCGCATCATACCCATGTACGCCTGCTTGATCAAGTTCAGCTGCAAGTGATACCTGCAACAGTGTGGACAGCATGATGGAACAGTTCGCTATTGACTCACATGAGACTCCACAGCAGTCCGGGGTTACAAACCGAGTCATTGAGCTGTAACTACAAGTAATGATGTGGCACGCGGTGGTGCATACACACCAGGGACAAAGCTGCTGCTGTTGAGAGCAGCGGTCGCACCAAGTCAACGAAGACTGTAGGTCATCCAACACCAGTCAGTTTGTGGATATCAAAAGATTGTGCTCCGGAGCCGGGGCACTCCAAACCCCTCAAGCGGGAGGTGTTGATCCGACGCTCACGAGACTTTGTGAGCTGCCACCTTGGGATGCAGCAAGTGCAGAGACTGGTACAGAGCTGCAGGAACCCGATCTTTGCGGCCTACTCAGAGCGCTTACAGCGGATCAAGCCAACCAAGTGGACAGAGTCGTCAGGAAACAAGCAAACTCAACAAATGATTGACAACAGGAAAGTCAACTGCAAGCACAACGGAGCCTCTAAAACTGCAATAGAAGATCATTACCTACCGAAACAACCACGTTCAAACCTGGCAGCCACACTACTCCCAGGTGAACTAGCCGATGTGTTTCGATGCGATCAGTAAAAACTAAAAACTGTTGGTGCTGGGCCAACCCCGACCAGCACGTGCAGGACTGCTTGCAATTTTCGAGTGCCCAGCAACTCGCAGCCACTCTCACTGCCCGCGAGGATCTGAGCATTGTGAGCTTCATAGGCTTTGAGGCCAGAGTGGTTTGTCTAAGCTGACCTGCAGCCTTTCCGCATGGCTTACATCCTTGGCTCCCGGGCAAAGCTCCCAGCTGCCGGCAGGTAGGCCAGGGTCGTGACCTTCAGCAGAAACTTACGAGATTCGCACATATTCGCAGAAGTAGATGCAAAAAAATTGGCGAAGCTTGCAAAGTGCACCTTCCGGCACATCCTAGGAAATGCTCCTGTTCTGTTGAGCGGCCGGCCTTTCCGCTCTTTCCTTTCGCCTTGCGCTCTCCGCGCCCGTCGCCTCGCAGCTCCGCCCGCTCCTGCTTTCGCGGCGTCTTCCGTGCAGAAGGCAGCTGCAATGCATTCGAGACACTCCGGATCTCTCGAAGGCAGAGACAGAGCGGCGATATCTTCATACAGTCCTACCTTGAGAGGGGACCCTCCTTTACAACCGTCCCCACAATGTGAGCAATGGCAACCAGCCCTGATTTTGGCCTTTACCGCTGGAGTCACGCCTGCTCGAGCGGGAAGCACTCCACCAGATCGAGGCTCAGAGAGTAGCACTGGCAAGGGACGTTCAGGATGCAAAGCCAATGGAAAGTCAAAGGACCGAATTACACCGATTAGGCAAAAGGATCTTGCAGGGTCGTGGCTTCATGCTCCATTGCTGCAGGCTGCTCTTTCTTTTCTTCACCTCTCTCGCCCGCTTGCTGTTGCCCCGAATCGCGGGTACCGAGTCGAAGAGCCCGGTCCCGGTCCCTTCTGGAACTTTGCGCCAATGCGCATTCAGCTCGACGGGCATGTGGAGGAGGCGCTACGGCGGAGCCATGCTCGGAGCCTTCGAAGCCCTGGCTTTTTGCTGGAAGACTTGGCCCTCTGAGCACGTCGCTGTGGAGATCCCCCAAGAGGGCCCAAGAGGAAGAGGAAGAGGACGTGACGTCGAACAGCTGGAAAGTGTCCGAAAGCAGCAGCTCGCCAGGGAAGGCATCGCAGTAGGCGCCAATGTGCCAATCTCATGACGTCGTCTCTTGCACTCATGGGCGTCCAGCTGCCTAGCTAGTTCCCTTGGATGGATCTGCATCGTTGTAAGACGGTATTTCGGTTCACAGTCGAGAAGGACACGTCCTCGCACTGGCACAGAGCCGGCATCATGGGCAGGTACAAATCTTGGTGACCAGCAGAGACATCCGTCGCTACACAGACATGTATACATACCTAGAGGCATTCAGGACTCGGCCTGCTTTCGCGCATGCTGCACATGCCGAGCCCCGTGGAAACCACACATTCCCTCAATGGGGTCCTGTAAGTCCGGGATGTCACCGGCTGTTGCAAAAAGCTCGTCAGTCAAGGGAGTGCTGGCATCCCGGTACATGTTCACCTTTGCTGGAAAACTAACCACAACAACATAACTTTCCTTGGCCCAGCATTGAGACACTCGCAAACATCGTGTTTCTGATGCTGTCGAGAGGTTCACTTAGGCGCGACGAGTCGCGGAGTCCAGCGGGCAAGCCGAAAGCATGTTCAAGGCATTGTAGGTCAGGAACACGAAGATGGCCTCATCGGGACGAGCCCTAGGCCGGCTCGGCGGCTGCGGCTTGTGGCTTCTACGCTCTGCCCCCAAACATCCTGACAATCAGACTCCCCAAAAGGGAGACGCGGACTCAACATTACAGAAACCTTGCCACCCTTTGCCCCTATCCAAGAGCTTCGCACTGACATCCATGTGCGAAACCCATGTGCGAAACCTCCTTGCCAAGAAGCCAATGGGATCACATAAACGGGAAGTGCCACTCCCCACCACCGATCTGGATAGTAGGTGATGCCCCAACTTTGTAACCTCGCGTTAATGACCGGATCGAGGGGGCTCGAGTGTTCCGTCGGCTCTTTTTTTGCCTAGTACACACTCTGCAGTAAGGGTGTCGGTCTTGATAATATCTCCTCCTTCTTGTGCTGCCAGGGCACCTCTCATCGGGCGTGAACACCCAGAGTAGCCAGGCCTGGACAGGATTATGCTGAATTCAAGAGGCTTCACGAAGGACCAACAATAATCTTAGCTATGCCAAACAGAGGAAGCTTCATAGCTGGATTTTGCACGCCCGAGAGGTACTTGAGCTCTGCAATCTACTGCTTCTTGATTGTCAGTGACAGGCCAATCAAAACACCATACATTGCGGCCCCACAGATGCCTATGACAATCGCCGCATCCTGTTCCTTCCACACTCGAAACCCACGGACATGGGAATCCTCAAGCGTGCTGCAAAGCTTTTGCTGGTCGAGATTCAAGAAAAGCCAGGTGCGAAGCGAGGTAGCTCGCGAAGCTGCGAGCCTTGCTGAGGAAGCAAAGAAGCTTCTGTGAAGACCAAGCTATGCACACTTAGAAAGGGCTGCCGGATCAAAAAAAGATCAAAAAAATAAAAACCAAGGATCAAAAAAAAAAGGATCAATGAAAAAATAGCAATAGCGAACCCGGGTTGTCACGGCTCTAAAACTGCTGCCGCACGCTACAGTTGCCATCCTGCAATTAAAACTGCATCCACAACTAGGGTTTCTGGCTTTATTTTGTGAACAGTACGATGGGAGCGCAAAACATGCTCCATAGTTACTATTACCACTACTACTACTACTACTACTACTACTACTACTACCACGACGACTACTCCTACTACTACTACTACTACTACACTACTGCTACTGCTACTGCTATTGCCACTGCTACTATTGCTACTACGAACACGACGACGACTATACGACTATTACGACGACTACTACTACTACTACTCCTACTACTACTACTACTACTACTACTACTACTACTATTTCTACTTCTTCTTCGTCTGCTTCTGCCACCAATACTAGTAGTACTAGTACTGCTACTGCATGGTTTGGGGGCGTCCTTCTGAATGAGGCATAGGCGATCTGGTCCCGAATCCCAACAATACTTGGGGGATTGCATTTTGGCAACGGTCCCTCATTTGCCAGGACTCGAAGAAAAGCATTGTCGCCCCACTCTGAAACCGCCAGCATAGGAAGGAATGCACATAGGCCACGTCCCGTCTGTAGGTGGTCTAGGTGGTCTCCTAAGTCTCCTCGCAGTCTCTGCTGGTCTCCTGCTTGTGCACTAGCTGGCTAGTCTATCCCTCCACCAACCCCGGACGACATCCAGGTGCTGTTGTTGCCTCGGGCCTCGCTGCGGTTACTGTTGCTGCCTTGGCCTCCTGCTGCTGCTACTGTTGCTGCTACCTCGGTCTCGCTGCTGCTTCTGCTGCTGGCCTCCTGCTGCTGCTTACTGCTGCTGCTGCCTCGTCCTCCTGCTGCTGCTACTGCTGCTACTGCTGCTCCTGCCTCGGCCTCCTGCTCTGCCACTGCTGCTGCTGCTGCTGCTGCCGCCTCCGCCTCTGCCTCTGCCTCTGCCTTGTGCTTGCTGCTGCTGCTGCTGCTGCTGCTGCCTCGGCTTGCTGCCGCTGCTGCTCCTCGTTACTGCTACTGCTACTGTGGTTGCCTCGGCCTCCTGCTGTTACTACTGCTGCTGTCTTTTTATTTTTGTTTTATCCTTTTTTATTTTTTGTTGATCCCTATCCCCTAAGAAACTCTTTGCTGCCGCAGGGCCTCGGTTGCAAGCCGATCTGCAGCCATGGTGGGATACGTAAGTCTTGGAGAGAATGTTTTCTGCCCGAGGCAGTGGGTTTTACAATGTGTGGATTCAGGCTTAGCGCCCCGATGAGGTCTCGACGCTCGTGAACTGCACACCACCGTCTGTTCCAACTCCTACAGAGCCCTCCGAGTCAGTATGCGGAAACCAGCTGCAAGAATGCAAGGAACTCTCAAACACTGAAGGATGTGGTTGTAGATTCTGAAGGCACCGTGGCTAGTGACTGCATCATCTGTTGAATCTATTGCATCAGCGAAGCAAAAAGCTGCGGTGAGCCCAGGAGCACAAGCATGTCATTATGAAGCCGCCATGTAAAAGAGAGAATCTCCAACCAAAGGGGCTTCCTGACATCCCGACATGCCAGCAGCGTACCTTGAGCGTCATGTCCACCTGGTCGTTCAAAGCAGGCAACCCCGAGCCGAATTTCAAACTTTTGACTGCCAAGCAGTCTCTTGCACTGTCCGCACAACACCCGAGCATCCCATCCCGAATGATGCTTACCACAACCTTGGGCTGATGAGTCGGGGCAAGCAAAGCATTGCGCCAACCAGGCAAGATTGCTCTGCAGGTCTTCCACAACGCACTTTTGCTAAATACCACATGAGGCTGCTGCATGCTGCTAGTCACTGCTCCGGTCTCATCATTTGCTAATAAGATCAGAACGCAATGCCTGACCAGAAAACACAGCATGGCTTCGTCCCCAACACCATCCCTGCACTTCAGCCTCACCCGTGACTATCGTCGAAAAGTTCGGGCAGAAGGTAAGCGCGGAGACCATCGACCTGAGAAGACGAGACTTCCAGTGACGCTGGCTCCGTGGCGTCCTGTAGACTCGTTCCCTGGCCATACTGCCAGACAATTTTCCCGAGAACGCCAGCACAGTCCCGCAGTCCCTTTTAAAACACACCGTCAACTGGTTCTCGCATGAACCTGTGCGGGACAGCACGCAGCAAAGCGATTTCTTTTCCCTGGGCGCGCACCAGCTCGCTCTCACAAAACCGCGCTGTTTCATATGACTCTACAGGAGCCCACGCCACCGTCGGGTTCTGCACTTTGCATCCCAGAAATGCCAAACCCTCCTAGTGCATCCACATACGGCCAGAGCCATACCTCCACCTGACACATCTTTGCGTATTTGGAGCACTGCGAGCAGTCTTAGGGCTTCCATATTCGGCGGTGGAAGTGAGGGAATCATCAACGCGCGTAAACGCACGACTTCAGAATAACGGCTTGATCTCAGAGTTGAACTTACCTCAGTTGCAATGCTGGGCAAACTTTCGATTGAAGGATGCCCCTCCGACACAGACCTCATCGGCAACCTGCTTGATGGTAATACCTTGAAAACCGGTATTGGTACCTGATCCCAGTTTGCAGCTGTCCTGCCCCGAAAAACTGTGCCAGTGGTCCAGATTGAGATAAGCTTCTCTCTTCGTAGGAAGTCATCGAAATCTGCCTGCCGAGAGGTACAGCAAGGAGTGGTGGCAGGACAAATAGAAGCGGTGTCTCATCGCCCTATTCGCGATCCCACTCTGCAAACTAGACATGACTTGATCCATGAAGAGGTGGCGTTGGCAAGCTTGGGATGTCGTATTGCACACTCCACTGGCGCAGGTAGTACAATAGCTGACGAGGACGCGAAGAGGGAGGAGGAGGAGAGAGAGAGAGAGAGAGGAGAGAGAGCGCCGCATGTCGCAGAGGGGAAAACCTATGTATATACTGTATGCATGTGTATGTATATATATATGTATATACACACATATACATCTACATCTACATCTACATCTACATATACATATACATATACATGTATATCTTTCTCTTCGCCGATTGCACACTGTAGGCTTCAAACACGGATTTTAGCGCGGGCGGCCGCCTGCCGTCGTATTTTCGGTGGCCCATGGCCCTCATGATCTTGGTGGCATCATCGGTCGTGGAGCACTGCAGGTAGACGTCGCCTGGACCAGCAGCACAATGTTGCTATCAGGATGCCAGTTAGCGCTCCCTTCTTCCAGAGGATGTAGCAATTAAGAAGTAAGGCAGGTTTCAATAAACCCGAACCCAAGCTGATGTCAACTGTAGCTTACAAGCTGCACGTCACGACAACGGACTGCCTGAGCAATGCTGTGTGTCTTTCACTTTCAAGCTCAGCAAGGAATTGTGACTGGGTGCACGCGTGCCGGATCCCTGAATCCGGCGTGTTCAAGGCCTGGTTTCAGAGTGGCATTGCCACTGGCATGTGCTGGCTTCACGATGGCAACCTGAGCGTCAAGACACCGGGTATCGAACAAACGCCGATATTAAGCACCACGAGCTGAATGAACATGAAAGTCTGAGGATTGTGGCCCGTTCCAGTGCAGACAAAGAGCCATAACCAGCTTACCATGGGCCCCGCAGCCTTCCTGCATGTCCTCCTTGACATCGTTGTAGTCGTCCTCATAAGGCCATGGCATGGCAGGAACCACCTCTCCCATTCAAGTGACTTTGCCTGCCTCGGTCGTCTTCTCGTCCACTTTGAGGATCTCATCGATCCGGATGATGGGGCTCGTGGCGCTCACCTGTCTGTGCAGGCTCTAGAATGCTCCAGGCTCCAGCGCGGTGTTCGGTTGGCAGACGACGCCGAGTGGACTGCGGGCCTGTGCGCTGGGCAGTGCCAGCATGCTGGCCTGCTGGCCTCGCAACGGACCGGCATTTGGTTTCAGGGTTGCGTGTGTGCCGGTCGCCACACGCCCCAGGCCTGGAACTTGCATGCCCACCGGAACACCACCGATCATGCCCATTGGGCTGACCTCACGATGCAATTTTGCGGTCTTACGCCTCAGTGCAGTGCAGCTCTGCCCTGACTTCGCTTAGTGCCCTACGGCGTCGTTGGGTCGCTTGATGGAGACCGGCACTCCTGGCATTGCACAGAAGGGCGCATGCCATTCTCTAATTCTGCTCACTGCTCCCAGCCTAGGACCAGCATGCCGTCCAGCTGGAGTGCACGCTCTGTCTCCTGCACAAGGAAGACCACAAAGCTCTTGCGCATCAAAGCAAAGCTTTACAACGTGAAGCTTCGGCCCATATGCACAGGGCTTTACGACTGGTTCCGCCTCCTGCGACGCAACCTCGCAAAAGCCGTAGTTCGCACCCTTGTCTCGGGCGAACCAGACGTGCAGCACCTTAGCCGGCAAAAGGCCGTTGGCTGGAATCTGCTTCCGGAGCCGCATGTTGCCGGACATGCCTTGAATCCAAGTCGGGCTGTTGCAAGAACTGAGTCAAGGGCGGGATTCTGATTCGGATCGTTGCACATGCCGCGGTCGCGCATCGTCTCGTAGAGCTGCTTCGAGAAGGAGTCCTCTGAGTTCATGCAAGCCCGGAGCTTTCAACTTGGCTTTGCCTCGGAGCTCCGCGCCTCTGTGACACCCAGGTGGTACGGAAGATTGCCTCAGTCAACAAGCTCCAGGTGGCAGCTAGCAGCTGGCATGCATGAATCATTTGGACGGCTGGTCTCACGCTTCTCCGCCGATCTCCGCCGGTTCTTTTTACACCAATTTCCCCACTTCGCTCTGTAGCTGCTGAGGTCAAAACCCAGATACAGACGACGATTCTTGCGGGATGCATTGACATCGTTCGCGATGCCTGAATAGCAGCTGCAGATTCCACTGCACATAGCAGACACACAGCAGATGAAGTGATTGGCAGCAGCAGCAGCAGCTTTTGCTCCATCCAACAGTGCGAAGCTGGTCAGGTCAAGTCGAAGCCCGAAAATTCTCCAGACGCGGCCTGTATCTGCTCGGGGCACCCACTGGAAGCCATCCCAGAACATACCTGAACTTTTCATCGGACAGTCAGCACCACATGCCGAAGAAATAGGCAGGCAGCTCTGTGGCAGCTACAAGAACAGCTGCATGCAGTTATCTACCTGATGCGCAGTTTGCTGTCACCTTGAAACCCTTGGTGGCTTCTGTGCCCGACTGAGGCAGGACTTGGCGAGACTAGTTTTCTCCAAGCGTCTCTGTCCTCCCACACCACCTTCTCCTGCCTGTCGTTCAGAAATGAAGCAAACAGAGCAGCAGGCAAGGTTTTTCTTATGTGGACATGATCATCAGACGCCCATGGATAGCAGACAAAGGCGACACGAGCCTTTCTGTTCTTGTTCACGACTTGCTGCTGCTGCTTTCGTCGACGCTTCTCACGCCTTGGCATCATCGTGAAATAGCTCAGACTCTGGCTTGGCTTGCGGATCTGGACATGCGCCTGCATCACTGCCATTAGAGTCCTCACGTTTTCACGGGCGCGCAACTCTGATCTTCCCGGTAGTGGCTCAGGGCAGGAAAAAACGGAAACTCAAGAGTCTCTAGAGGCCACCTCGTGATTCGTCATGCTTGCACGCATTAGCGTTCCAAGCATGGTTGAAGCAGGTAAGCACTGATAAGCAGATGTACAAGTAGAAGTTGTGCGAACCACAGGTCACAAGACGTTGCCTCTCCGTCTTTGGGAGCCGTCGAGCTTAGCACGCCGCATCCCCGGTCTTGCCATTCATGCAACACTTTTTCTTTTGTCATCTGCAGACCGGGGTCGGAGCTCTACTTCATCAACATGGCGAAAGACTGTTGCATCCTTCGCACGGCAACTTATGAGATGGCCAAACACTGCACAACAGGGATCTGCATTGAGAGAATTCTAAATCAAGTCCTGCACGATGCGGAGCATGCTGACGAACATTGCAGCCTACCCTGTTCGGGCCATCAACATCCAGCCGGCCAATCTAGCCGTGCACACTCAGAACACCTTTGCCTGCTGTTGCAGACTTGCGAACCTCCGTAGACAGGGCGAGAGGCAAGCAATGCAGATAGCACCGGCAACTCCCGCAAAGTCCCTTTCCCAAGCTTATGCGACAGTGGCAAACAGGATTTCGCGAGGAACAGCATTAAAAAGAGAAAGGTCGCAAGGCCCACCGCTGAAAGTCGCCGAGTTGCCGCGCGTCGCTCGCGCATTGGCTCGGCAGCCGCGGACGGCTTACTGCTCGGGGCGGCTGCCTCAGATCGACTTCATGACCCTCCCAAGAGTGCAAGGCGTGAGCTGGCCCCTTCCATGACGCAGGCCGAAGTGACCATAACGTTGCATCGACATCGGGTCAGACTCTCAACCCCTCAAGTCAAACAGGCTGCCGAGGCTTCCGAAGATACACGCTTCGCGGCGAAGATTGGCACGGCCTGAGGTAAATCATCAGATGTTGCTTACTTGCAACCTGCGTTCGCCAGAACCCAGTGTGCTGTCCCTGGTCAAAGCTGTCCGGAGCTGGCTCCCAAGGATTTTTATCGGTGGCCATCGGATCGGCATCTTCGCTCTTCCGATAGCGGCAGAGCAGGAAATTCCAAACATTCGAAGATTTAAAAGCATGTGCCAGATGCTTTGGCCCCGGCATGCTCGGAGCTGGTGGTGGTGTTGGAGTGCACCTTCATGCATCTAAGCTGGTAAGCTCGTACACAACAAAACAGCGCATATGCATAGATAGTTACCCATACAATATACATACCCACATACCTACATAGACACGCACACACACACACACACAGAGTGAATGAGCGAGCCCGCGAATGCATGCATACATTCGTGCATGCATCGCCTGCATCGGTGGGTGGGTGGTCGGCTGGCTGGCTACAGTTACAGATTCAGGACCAGGAATCTCCACCATGCAAGCTTAAACGCCTGCACAGACACCTCTTGAGTAGCAGCATGGATCCGGGTGGAACCGGGTGATGCGTCAGTGGCGTAGTGGGTGAAGGTTTGTGCTGGTGCAAGTTGGGATTGTGCGCGAGATGGTGTGGGACATTGTAACTGTGTGACCGTGGCAGATTGTGTTGCGTGGGTGTGGGTGGAGGTGCTGCCTGCACAATGTTTGTGTCTTGGTCCTTTGGGTTGGGCGTGTTGCGGCACGGCGCTGATTGCTGTAGACTGAATGATACCTGCTTCTCCTCTAGTACTCCGGATGGGAGAAGTAGTGTGTGGGCATTCGGGCAAATTATTGCTGCTGAGGCTGATGAACGATTCAAACAGGCCGCATAGCATCGCGCAAAACCGAAGTTGAATGCTGTGACTGTCGGATCTGGCTGTGGCTGAAGAGCGGCTTGCGTTCATGCTGGCATCATGAGTGGATGGCTGGCCACAAGCGTCGTCTGTCGCTTCAAATGGCTGAGCACCCTCTTCGTCGGGCAAGACATGGCAAGACTGATACGGATTTCCTGCCCTGCTGCATGTAAGACGTTGCCTGCTGGCAAATGCAAAACTGTTGGAAACCTGTGCATGCACAGACTCACAGGCGCTTGTAGACATTGACAGCCAGACGGATAGACAGACAGACAGATGCAGCAGTGTTTGCGAAGGGATGAAGACAAGCAAGGCCTGTGAATCTGCAGTGGCGATGGCGGCCTGCGCTCACAAAACTTCAGTTGCACTGCAGGCTTGAAGGCTGCACACGCAAGACTTCGACACGTCGTGAGTCTACCACTGTTGCAGTGCCAAGGTAGCCTTGGTTGTCTTTAGGCGCATCTTGGACGTCACGGCAGAGCTGTTCGATGCGGCCTTGTCGGGTGCCAGGCTTCTAACTTGGTGAAAAGTTTCGAGATTATGCATTGCTGAAAACATGTGCATGTTGTAGATCCTGCGCCTTTGGAAAAGATCAGGATTCACCACCACGGATCAGAGTCCCTTTGACGCACTAGGCCCCGCAGTCCTGCTGCTGTTGCAAGGCAACTCGCTTTGCGGCGAAGAGTGGCACGGTCTGGGCAAGCATTGGCGTACTAAACTCAAGCAATGCGATCATGGTGTAAGCGAGTCTATATTGTAGGACAGGAATTGCAGTCCCTGATGCTTTGCTACGGTCAATGACGCCATCCGACCCATGCTCGGGAATGTCTCATCCTGACATCTAGATGTCAGCCAGGCAGCACCGAACACATCGCTTGCTTTGGCATTCTCCAATGGCTCCTCAAGGCCCAATCCAACCAAGCTCACAGACTTCACAGCTTCCGCAAGCTAACAGATCTTCTCCGATTGCCTCCTTGGGCTTTGCGTACGCGGATGCCAGGGTCATTGGAGGCTCTGTTGGTGCAGCTTTGACCTCTGAAACGACAACGGCTTTGTTTGAGAAACAAGGACACCAGCCTTCAAAACCCTGGTGGCCCGTGATCGCAGCCTTCTCCGAAAGCACAGCTGGCTTCGTTTGCGCCAGAGGCAGCAACGACTGTGGGAGCGGGAAGCGGAAGATCTGCGCGGCTTCTGCCCGGTCCTCTGCGTCTGAGCTTGCTGTTGAGTGGGGTGCAACTGTGCAAACTCCATATCACACCACGATCACACCACAAGCCAGCCACCTCCGACAGCAGATAGAGGTTGCTGCCCGCACTGCACATGGAGCTCCACCTCTTCTGCGCTGGCAGAGGATATCTCTGCACCATCTTGCCTCACCGAAGCACCGAAGCTTATGCGAGTCTGCCCCGTTAAATGCACTCAATGCTTGCCTGACTGGCGGAGGTCGAAGATACGCAGCTCCCTCCCTCCTGTCACCAACCTGGCTCCGAGAAACTCGAATGCACAAAAACCGCAACTTCGAAAACAGAAGACATGGTAGCGACATGGAGCGGGTGTGCTTGTCTGTGCCGAGATGCATTGCCAAATAGCGGTCGCCCAGCGTGTGGAGAGCGGCGCCTACGGTTGGAGTCTTCGGCGGTTGCCTGCCCTTCCACATCTATCTCGGATGCCCATGCCTTTGCGTTGTGGCATGAGGAATGGTAAGTATATGTAGCACATAAACTCAACAACTCAATCCTGCACACAGTTCTCTGCCACAATCAACGCTGGTCGCTCCTTTCCGCATCGCGGCACGACCGACATCTGCCAGAAGAACTCGGGTCGGCAACCAGTCCACAGAGCCTTGCAGAGGTAAAGATCGGAGCGACCGTTTTCATCCCCCCAGCCCGATGCACCTTG
This sequence comes from Symbiodinium sp. clade A Y106, assembly GCA_003297005.1. Classification (NCBI taxonomy): domain Eukaryota; class Dinophyceae; order Suessiales; family Symbiodiniaceae; genus Symbiodinium; species Symbiodinium sp. clade A. Next base: position 69,564 of record BGNK01002080.1, read on the forward strand.
CATCAGGCCAGACTTGAGCTCCACCAGACGCCCACCCGTGGTCTCCGCATAGGCGCAGCGCTCTGAGCCTAGGAGGCTGCGCGCCCAGGAGAGTTGAGGTTGAGGTTGTTGTGGTGTCAGGTTCGGAGTGGGAGCCTCGAAAGTCGAGCCTTTGGCATGGAAGCCCGGAACTTTCACATTGCAATCCGGGCACCACTAATGCAGCGATCCATCATGGCCAGGGATGAAACCTTCGTGTACGGTCACGATCCCCTGCACTCTTCGTCATGCGCAGGGCGCAGATACCGGCCCTGCCACTCGCATGACTAGTCGCGAGCAGCCTGAAGCCTTCCCCATAAAAGCATTCCCGATGCCTCCTCTTGGGACTCGTCGCGGGCTGCATCTCCCTGCCCCAGCCATGTGTCACCAAGTGACATCACAGCCTGACAACTCAGGACGCTCAAGATTAGCATTTTCCCGGCTTTTGTGCCCGGATAGGCCCCGGCCTCCGGCGCCCGAGCCGAGGAGCCCAGTGCGCAACTCGCCAGGCGCTGGCCTTGGCGGTGCAGCACCTGGCGACGGCGCAAGGATGCTGCACTACATGTTCCTGCATTCCTTGAAGGGCCTGCGCATGGCAGTCGTGGCCACTGCATATCAGGCTGAGGTCCTTCAGACAGCGCGCTTTTTGCCGGTTTCTGTGCATCCACCCGGCTCCTGCAGCGCCTCACCTTCCTCGGATACAGAGAGGAAGCACGAGAACGCAGGGGAACCAGGCTGAGAGCATCGCCCCTCACCTACATCACATGCAGCGCAACTCAAGCCGTAATCATGTCGAATCGTATGCTGCCCAGGCTTCCAAATCGTCACAGACAGGAGCGAAATGGAATTCGGCACTGGAGTTGCCGGGGCTGCTGGCGTTGCTCTTCCTTGCCGTCAGACGAGCTGAAAACTGCGACACGCATCCAAGCCTCTCAGTTTCAATCACAGTGCTGTCGAGGTGCAGGCCAGTGTTCAGCGTTGCCTAGCGACGGACGCACATCCCTGAAACATGTGCAATTCTGCGACGCCCGCGAGGCCTCGAAGAGGCCGAAGCGGCTACTGGCGGCGAAGCGCACAGCGCCATCCGCCGATGCACAGGAGAGGTGCCTGCGGCCGGAGCGAGTCGCGAGTGCCGTCAACTGCCATTGCAAACGGCCTCGGAGAGGCTCCAGGTGGCCAGAACGTGGCGACGTGCTCCTTTGCGCACAGAGGACATGGAGACCAGAGAGCGACAGAAGCAGACAGAGACGGACCAGTGCGAGGAATCATATGCTGCCATGCATCTCCACGCAAAGACTCGGCAATGGGATTTGGCTGGATTGTGGCCTGTTCCAGCCTCATAGTTGCAAGCACTCGAATGGCCCACAGCTCCAACAGAAGCTGGTGAGTTGTCCAGCCACGGGACAGAAATGACGCGGTCTGCGTTTGCTCGATTGGCGCAGGCCCCTCCTGTGGCCCGAGTTCACATGCTGCATACCACCACGCTGGTCGGACAATCGCCATGCCATGACTTTGTAAGACATAGAGCATGCATCTTCATCAAAGAGAACTTGCTGGCTGCGTGCACCTCAAAAAAACCTTCCCGTCTAACAGGTCACCAGCCCTGCACCTCCGAGTCATGGAGAAGCGGCGATACACGCAGCGCAGACCATCCAGAAGACTCGCAGGGGCTTACATGGGTGCACATGCCAGCATTCGGATCTCTCTACGCGACCATCCACCATCTGCCATGAGCTTCCCCTGCCTGGAGCAGGACAAGCACTCCGGAGATCCACCAGAGGACCAGAAGCCTCAGTTCGCAAGCTGTCCAACTTCAACGCAAGCATGGCATCTGCCAGCTTCGCAAGCAGGCTGCCTCAGGCCACAGGCCAAGCAGCAGCGTGGTCGCTGAGCAGAAGATTCGCCAGGGCACTACACCCGGCTTCAGATAAGGGTGGATGTCCTGAACGAACTTCGAAGGAGCCGAAGCAGAAGTCCATGAATCGCCTGGTTTGAATCGTCTCAGCAAGCAGTCCTCTGCGTGATTTGCATGCTGTCCATCCTGCCGTAGGAGCTTCGGGATGCAGGCAAAGGCAACATCGCGCGGCTATTCGATGCATGTTCTGTCCTTCTCCCTCGGAACAAAAGTAGTGGGATCGAACATTTCCTCGGTTCACTCGGTTCACTGACTTGCAGACCGGTCCTAGCAGGACAGAAAAGCAGAACACTGCCAGCCCGAATCCCTCAGCGATCAGGTGGAGAACGGGGCATCCTTTCTGTGTCACAAGGTCCTCTGAATTCGGCAGGTCACTTTAGTGGCCAAGGTCTCTGGAGGAGGCTTGGCAGCACCTGAATCCAGCTATCTTTGCAGATTTAGCATCAGTGTGTAGAGCGACGCAGCAATGCTCCATCCCCAAATCAATGAAGCTCCATCCCCAAATTAATGCAATATGCTAAGACATGGGACAATAAGGCAGCAGAAACAACAACAACAACATAACATAACGATCATAACGTCACATAACATAATGCTATGTAGTATAGGATAGGATAAAAGAGTACGGAAGATTGCAACATATTTTGGCATAACATTTAAGAAACCAACATGGCACAACGTGATATAACGGGTTATAACGGAAACATGAAATAAAACATGACACATCATGATACAACATGATAAAACATAGTATGAAATGATATAGCATAACAACACATATAACCTAAAATAACATGAAATAGCAAGATGCAACATCATCGTACGGTATAGTCTGGTGTAGTAGAGTGCCTTACGGTGTCGTATAGTAGAGTGCCGTATAGCACAGTAAAGTATAGTACAGTATTGTACAGTATACTATAGCATGATGCAGCAACGAATAAAAAGAGGCTAGGATGGGATGGAATAACACGCACTGCTTAGATCCATGGTTCGTGCTTTTGGACACACGGTATATGGTACATGGTATATGCACGGGTATATTGAAGATTTGGTATGATGCAGGGTGATCTGATATAAGAACACATGGTAAACCATACGTGATATGTGAGCTGCGACATCTGGTATATCATATGTGATGTGTGGCGTGTGGTGCGACGAATGATATGTGAGAAATGCCACATGCTAAACAGTACCTATCAGTATCTACAGCTATATCCTTATCCGTATCTACACCTATATCTACATATATGTCTATATACATGTGTATGTCTATATATGTATACAACTACACACACATGTATGTGTATAGATGTTTGTCATGATGTGATATGTTGTTTGATATTGAGCATGCCAACATATGATGCATGGGAACGTTATGTACAAGAACTTAGTATATAATGAAGAGATGGTCAAGGCTTGCCATGGCTTGCCATTTGCAACTGACAGCGCCTGGCAGCAGCTCTGGCCGCCGCGGAGCTGGGCCTGCAAAAGTTTGATCCCTGTGGTTTCGCAGCTTCGATTCAGGCGGAGCCTTCCTGCTATTCACACAATAAGCTGGAAACGCATCTTGCAAGCCGTTCGTCCAAAAGTCGTGCATCTAGTACATGACCCTTCCAGTGACGAGCACAGCATGATGTTGATGGGGATGGTTGTGATCAAGTCGGGTGCAGAGGGTCAATTGACAGAGGCCGGACCAAGTAAATGTAGATATTCATGCACAATGTTTGCCCGTCAAGTTCTGCAACACCGCCCGAAGAGTCTCTCAGATCCCAAAAACCAAGGCACTCGGCCGTTCGCTTCAGACTCATGACCCTACTCTGAACATTCCAGATTGTCCAAAGAGTACAGCACAAAGTCAACCAAGACAGTGAGCAAGCTTCGAATCCAGATCCCAGCGCCCTTATGGTGTTGCCTTTCAAGATGCTGCCATCGTAGTGTACAGCATCCAGTGCTGGACCTCGTCCCGGCTGAGGTACCTTGTTTGCCGCGGAATATGCCTGCTGAACCACCGCAACTGCCACTGTCTTTCGGGAGAAGTCGTAGACGTGCTAGAACAGAGCTGCCCAGGCACTGCAGCCTCTGCGGGCGACGGGAGGCGGCGTGTCTCTTCGGACACCCGCGGTTCCCAGGGGCTGGCCTGAAAGAAACAACGCCCCGCAGCGGCTTCTTAGGATCTGCGGAGATTTTATCCGGTCTGGCCTGGCCCTCCTTCTGAGCACGAGCTCGTTTGATCCAGCCGAAGACGTCGATGTACCTCACTGCGCGATCTCTCTTTCCGTCCACACCCAAGCACTGAAGAGCTGCCCGCTGAGAGTCCTCCTTCCGGCCAGGTCACATCACCGACCGGAACCCGGTGGGAAGCGTCGCTCCACCTTCCTGTTCTTGGACCTGTTCAGACTCAACTGCTCAACCTTCCGTCCCCATCTCTGTCTCATCGCAACCTCTCGCCTTGCTGATGTACAGCAGGAGCATGAGCCAGGCCGCTTCGGCCGCATAGGGCAGCGGCGCCAAGAGGTGCACCATCTCGTAGCCCTTCACCTAGCTGTTTCGAAGTGTCGAATTTCGCTCCTTTGGCTTGGCCACTTCCTTCACAAGCCCGAACTCAGCGTTGAAGTTTAAGCCAAGGCCACCGTGTGCAGCCGCCACTGCTGGGCCGCGAGGGCAGTCAGTGTTGGCCCAGCGAAAACCAGAACCTGGGACAGCCCCAGTGAGGATGCGGCCCAGACAAAGGGAAATCAATACCGAGGGCCCGGTCCTGTGCATTGCATTTACTTTAAACCAGCGATTTGGGATATGAATCCACGAGCGAGCCCGCTATCAGAACTTAATGCACAGATGTCTTCATCTTCCCGGCCAATGAAATTACCATCCGCCTAGCTGCCTGCGCATTCACGTTTACCGGGCTCTCGGTTGTTATGGTTTTTCTTGGGAGTTATGTTTATTGTCCCACACCCGTGCATTGATGCTTAAACTTTCCGTTCGAGTTGTGAGGTCCAAACTTCCAGATTCGCTGCGCCCAGGTTTCCAGCTTCCCCACATTTACAAAGATCAAGTTTCCCGAATTCAGGTCTCCAGATATGTTGGACGTAAGTCTTCAAATTTTGAATTTCTGGACGTCTGAAATCTCGAAGTTTGATTCGACCAGACAAACCTGGAGATCGGGAAGCTGATAGCTCTTGTCGGCAAGACATCCGGAAACTGAAAACTCGGTGCCGCAAGAAAAAGAACCTCTCTGAAAGCTGTAGTCTCGTAATGTGGGTCCACAGTAAATTTGGCAGACGGCTGGCAGCCACAATCTGAGCAAAGCTGCTCCCGCTTGTGTAACGCATCTAGACGTAGAGAACCGCCTAGATTGGACGTTTAGTTTGATTGTCTAGGGAAGCCCGCATGCTGGGTGGGCCGCACAGTGGTACACGAGCTGACATCCGAACATACAATCCCTGCTGTAAGCATCCAACGGCCAAACAAGTTTACCCTCTATTGTCTTGTCGAACTTTACAGTCTTGAACTGTTTCACTCCAGGACACAACAGCGCCCATCTATCGAATAAAACCGATCTTCCTGTTTGTCTCCCGGAGGTTATTGAGGCAAGAAGCCATAGCCGCGCGGAACTCAAAGCCGGTGAGCGACATGTCCAGACGAATCAACCTGCCGAGAGGTGAAAGAACAGTCTTGCTTTCCTGGAGGCTATAAGATCGGCTGGGGCATGCGTGGATCTCAGGGTCAAGAAACGCAGTCGCAATGACCATGAAGAGGAGCACCACCAGCCAACAGGCGATGATGGCCTGTGCGACATGCAGGCCACCGCATGCAGACTCCACAAATCCGCGGCCTTGTTGGAAATCAACACGTAGCCGATCACCTCAGCTGGAGAGAACGACATGTCGGTCCTGCGATGCTTGTTTCAGTATGTCAATGTGGATACGTGGGAGTCTCCAGGGAAGACACTCGACAATGTACTATAGCAGAAGTCAAGCTGAGTCAAGCAGCATAGTATGACAGGCCCAAGATCAACTGATTGGTGCCCATGCTCATCGCCACACGTGCGAAGCCATCGTAAGACCTCAAAATCTCCCCATGCCAGCTGCTCTGCTCAGCTACTTCCAGATGAAGATATGTCAGCCAAGGGTCTGCCAATAGTGCATCACCTGCTTGATCAGCTGCAGGTGACGCTGAGATGCTGGATCTGTACCTTGACAGGATTCAAGAAAAGGTCTTGCCCAACAGAGTCTTGCATGCAGGAACGCTGCACGATGGCTATGAGTGAGGCAGGCATGTCTCAACTGACATGCAAAGCCCAGCGACGGAGCTTTCCATCTAGCTCGTAGATCTCTTCCTGGCCAACCCAAATGGCAAACGGACACAAGCTGCTGCCATGCCAAAGAAGCCAGGCCACTCCGTTGCCCTCGAGGCCCCAGAGGTCTGCCGAGACTGCCGGAGCACCGCCAGTGCCTGCAGAAGTTCGAAGCACGGGGGACATGGGCGCTTGGAAGGCAAAGAGAGTCATGGGCAAGGGTCAGTGCATCGCAAAAGTGCCGTTCAGGATTGGAGATTCAATGTTGAAACACTGCACGGAGCTCTCATCTCACCTTTTGATTCCTTGCTTGTGGGATGTGCTGATCACTTGGCTGACTCGATGGGAGCACATGCCCTAGCGTGTGCTTCCAGGCGATCCATGTAAACGACGATCTTCAGACAAGATCATCTTCCGTTGCACTGCCTGCGGAAGATCTAGACATGCGCAGGACTGGCTAAGTCTGTGGCTGACGGAAACTCCTTCGAATTTCAGTGTCTGCACGCATCTGCCAAAGCAGGTGCATCAGCACGTGTCCGCCTGTACAAAGCAGGGTGGGTAGCCTCAGCTTTTTGGACCGCGCCGAATAAATAATGAAAGTCGAACCGTGCTTTGCCAAGTCGTGCCCAGGCAACGATGAGGTGTCCTGCTCACTAGTTTGCAATCCTCCTGCTCTTGCTTGGGGATTGAGAGGTTGTGGGCAGCCAAGAACATCACTGGAAAAATCCATTCAGGGCTTGGGGTTTCACCGGCATCGTCAAGTCTGGACCACTGGGCTTGGCAAACACTGACTTACCAAGCTGAATCACACAGCATGGAAAAGCAAAGCAGAAGCCGTGAGGCAAATCGAAGACTCTGCAATGCACTGCCACAGCTAAACACGCCCTTCTTTTGAGCGAAGGGAAGAATCGTCGAGGTGTGTCCCCGGATCGAACATGCAGCACCCAGATGCATGGAAACGCCGGGCACGTGCCATCCACATGGTCAAGATCCTGTGCCAAAATCACGCCTGAAAGGTGCTTATTTCATCCGTGGACTGAAACCTGGTTCGCTTCTTTTGCACGATCTCTCTCAACTCATTGGGGTAAAGCGTCACGCCGTCGAGAAACTTGTTCATCCTCCGGAGATGCTTCCTGAGCTGGTACAAAGCCCAAAAACCTGAAACGTTGCCTTGAGTTGACGAACCTAGAACTTCAGAGAACGAGCCAACAGCAGCTGTCTTGCCTGAAGCAGACTCCTCCGTGAAAACCCGATATAATCAGCTCGGGCTCTCGTGTAAGCGCCGGCCAGGGGGCAGAGGGACACCTCTCGGACAAAAAGACTCTAGCATTGATTCTTTGTGGAAGCTTCTGGTATATCCCACGTTTTGAGCCAATTCAGACGATGATTGATGCCTGCTGCATGTCAAACTTTGCTGGAGCGTATGATCAGGTTCAGCAGCGATGCAGATGTCTCCAGCCTGGAGGAATTACGTCCTTCGTGGGTGCAGTCTCCCACATGTACGAGCAAACGCTCCAGGACTCGTCGTCGTCTTCACCGTCCTGCTGGACCCTTGCGCACAAACACACACACACACACCGACACAGTCTGTCTCACACATGTTTGCACTGGTTGCTCAAAGATGTCCAGCCAAAATCCAAAAGCCCGGAGGTCGTCAAGCTCGTTGTTCCTCAAAGTCCTCACATGAGGAGCCGAATCTCTTGTGGAATTCTTGCCCACTGGCCCAATCCGCCCACAGCTTACAGCATCGGGTATTCCGTACGATTCATTTTAACGTTTGAGGGAATTGGATTCAAGGCACAATTTGGTCCAAGGAATGAGCGGGAGCCTTCGGTATCCTTCTTGGACCGGGTAGCTAGGCTAGATGCCTAGCTCCGCTTCACGTGCAGTCATGCACGGACGCACGTCCTGCCACTGGGCCTGAATCCCTCCGTCTTTGCACCGAGATCTTCGGCTGTTTGAGTCTGAGTCCTCAGGGATGGGAGAAGTAAGATGTGTCAGCCGCTTAGAAGTTGGGAGAAACCTTTTCCGTCCTGATCTCGAGGGTGTACTCATCGTATGCGACCGAGCCGGAGCACCCCATTGCGACCAGAGCAACAACTGAGAGTTACTGAGCGGAACGAGACATTGACAGACGCTTCTCCGAACAAGCAGTGTTGTAAAGGGAATCTCTTTTGCCTTGGCGTCTTGAGCCGAAAAGACCTTCGTGGATCCTTCGAATACCCGTCCGTATCGAACTCAGGGAGTGCCGGAGAGCCTTCGGCCACGCCCTCTTGGTTTGTCAAAGCTGGAGCTGCAGAGCTCGATGCCTCTCCGAGGACCTGAACACGATATTGATATAGACATAAAAATGCTCAACACTTGCACAGAAATTTCCGCGTTTTGGGAAAACTGTCAAACGCTTGCAGACTGTAGTCGAGCGGCTCGCTGCTGCGATCCCATAGCCTGGAAAGCAAGACACTCTGCAGTCGTTATTGTTTCTGTCCCTTGTGGACAAAAGGCCCAACCGCCATAATGCAACCAAGCGGCAAAGGGAACTCGAAACATCCTGAGAAGCCGGACCGCAGGCGTGTTTTTGACGAATTCCAGGTATGCTACACACTGATCTAGCTACATTTATGCAACATCAAGCAGACCCCACAGCAGCAACAGCTTGCTCTGCTCCCTCAGACTCCCCGAACAACGACATCAACCTGAATTGAGCCAGGCATCTGATTTGTCTTCGTTTTCTCGAAGGTCGAGCCATACGTTCGCGCGGCTTCCTCAACATTGAATGTATCAAGCTTATGTTAGAGTTAAAGAGCCCGTGCTCTTGTGCGTGGTGTCTAACTTCAGACCGCTAAGGCTTCAGTTTCCAAGCTCTCACCTCGTCGAATGTTCGCGATGTGGTTTTATGGTTTGCTGGGTTTGCAAAAACCCTGGCTGCAATGCTTCACAAAAATCATGAAAGAGATGGCCTGACCCGAAACACACACACGGAGAAGTGCCGAAAGACCAACTCCAACAGCTTTTGCCCTTACTTTTGTGAAGATCTTGAAGTCGAAAGAGATTCGCCTAAGTATCCTGAAGGCTGACAAGGACATTGCACTGCACATTTCTCGGCGTGCCAGGTTTTTGGCTTGGCCTGGTTGCCATATTATACGCAGGTACACTGGGATGATCAGTCCCAGTATCCTGAGGTCACCATAGAGAGCTTCGTTGGGCAGAGCTCTATGGGCCTCCTCTGCCCCCCTGCTGTTGCTGCAAAGACTGCACAAAACACATGTCCTGCCAAATGCCAAAACCCTTAGCTTAGAATCAGAGTGTACACACACACACACGAAGCTCCAGAACCTCGCACCGGAATCACCACTCCAAGTGGCGAAGCCATCTTGCGACTCCCCTCTCAACCGGAATCACGGCTTCAGCTCAAAACCGCCGGGAGCAGCCTTTGTTGCCAAGGATCTAGTTGCGCCCACGAAGGCACTGGCAGTCGAACGAGCTGGGTAAGGAGACGTGTCTCCTGAGCTCACTTTGCAGCTCGCACTCCCTTACTCCCTTGAGCCTCGGGAGGAGCTCGGAGTGTGACGAGCTCCCTGGCGCTCATCTCACTTGCAACGCGAAGACCGGAAAATCTTGCAACGGCTTAAGGTGCTGCACGGTTTCGTAGCTCTTGGCCGTGACGGAAGCATGCATGGAGAACCAGACCTGGCAAAAGCAAACACTTCCCGAGGACCAGCCAATCAACACTGCAAATCCAGGCTGTCCTCGTTTCCGAAGGCGTGGGGTCGCTTCGGTTAGCTTCTCTCTCTTGACTGAGCAAAAAAGCTTTTTCTTTGGACTTACCAAATGCCGCCGGGCAGCAGACATCAGCAAGTACATGAACGCACCTGCAAGGGCATTCGGCATCTGAAGACCTGGCTGAAGCGGTCAGTGGCTCGGTACTCACAGGCCTGCCAGCGATAACGTGTGGCAGCCAACGAGCCAGGTTGGGGTTCCTGAGCATAATTCCGACATTCACTCTCCATGAGAAGCTCGGATAGTGTTGCATGATATTGCCATCTAGAGGCTTACTTTCCGAGGCACTGCACTCCGAAGCTAGAGGGGACGAAGGAGGCAGAGAAACTCGCTGGCTCTTTGGATCGCCAGATCGATTGCGCTGCATCTCCGAACCCCGCCTGTGGCCTACCCCAATTCAGGCACGTTCCCGACGTGCATTCTCAAAAATCAGGGCACGAGACACACCGTCGGGTACATGCCTCTGCAGATTGACTTATCAGGCCTGAAGGCCCTGAAAGTGCATGCAGGCCCAAAGCTTAATTGATAGGATTTCAAGGACAAGCTGTGTCTTATCACGCCTCCGAACATAAACCGAAACTGCCAGCAATGCCACTTCTCCAATCCGTTTTCAAACCTCGCAGACAGAGACCGGTTGCCAAGTGTCCGCTGGCCAGGCGGCCTTCACAGAAGGCCATGACCGTGAAGCCTGCGCCGAGTCTAAGCCGGTTGGGGTATGGGAGGCTCTGCAACCGCAAGTGCTTGGTCCATGCTGGTGGCTGCTCGAGGCTCGAGGCCTAACTGCACAGCATTCACGATCAGGTAAGTGTCCATTTTCACCTCAAACGAAGCTCGTCCCACAACTACGGGATGACCAGCTCCGACTGGCGCCATGACAGCTCTGCGATGTCAGGTCAGCAGGCTTACTGCAGTCGCCGCTATCTGGAAGCAGCCCGCTACCCCGAAATGCTTAAGTTGAAGACGTACACGCCTTTTTGTTGATGTCCACTTGGTGCCTAGAGGCTGAGGTCAGGCCGATGATGTCTCGGACATCTTCTCGCCAAAGCTCTGCCTGCTTTATTCTGAAATCCATAATCCTCAGTGCCACAGGCCGAAGGCGGCGAAAACAAAGTTGACACTCCTCCTCGAGCGCATGCACCCAACAGGCAATGGAAAGGCTCAACCTGAACTCTGCCAAGCTCTGCCACGTTGCTGGTATTCCGTTTCCTGTGCCGCAAGAAGCAAGCTGATCGTTCACTAGCTGGCTGCTCGTACATTACGGTGCAACATTACAGTGTCACCGACGAACCCGCACATCCCGCCGACCTGGCGCATCTTCCTGTCGTAGAGATAGTTTTCTCCTTATACACGCCGCACTCTGCATGAGCTCAAGATAGCTCAAGTCGGTCGGCACGGCCGCCAATGCAGCTTCCGTTGATCTTCAAACTAAAACCCCAAAGCCCCAACCACCCGAGCCGAGCCCCGCACGATTGTAGCCAAAGAGCGTCCCTCCAGCACCCGCCATTGTGGCAGCGCCTGCACGCCGGATGGTGTTGGGGTGCCAGGTCAGGCATTCATCCAGGCTTTTGGTGGCATTCACTCCAGACGCTCGGCTTCTGAAACGTTTGGCCAAGAGCGGCGCAATACGCAAACGACATGAAGAGGCCTTGCAAACGGACCGTACAACCTCTGTGTCTGTTCTTGGGCTGCGTCTTGCGAGATTATACATTGCTGCGCTCCACGCTGTGTTTGTCTCATACTCTTCCGTCGCACACACCAGCAACTGCACAGGAGACCTGCGTGACAAATGCCTAACAGCTTGAAAATTTTTAAAAAAAAACTTCCGACGGAGCTTCAGGTTGGCATACTTCTCTGATAATTGAATTTCACAGCAGCATCCAAATGGCGCGTGGACAGAGTACAGAGAGTACAATACAAGATAAAAACGAATGTAATTGACTAAAGTATGAAGATTTGCTGAATCCAAAAGCACGATCTCTGCCTGCCCCCTCTGGGTAAATGCATCATCCACCGCAACTGCACATCCTATAGCGTCACACCTCAAGACCCATGTCAGCAAATATTCAGTCTTTCGGTGCACTTTTGAGTAAGCCGGGCTTCATGTTGTAGCTTGCAAACCAACGAGTTTGTGGGTGCCGTCGAATACCTTCCCATACTACACCTTCTGACCGCTGAGGCTTGGCTCAACCCACATCTGAGTCGGAATCTCTCAATAGGTGTGGAGCAAACGCTGCACGCCTGCCGCAGCGAGGAGCGGCATGGCGAGGTTGGCAAAGGGCAGTTGGGTATGACCTGCGCGAGGCCAAGCCACAAGTCAATGCGAGTCTGGACCGAATCTGGACGTGGCAGTCTCAGTCTCAGCATCACAGAGCGTCTGAGCAAAAGCTGTCAACTTCCGCATTGGGGATCCGCTTGGTCACAGCTTGGCGGCAAAGATGGGCACCTTGGTGCAGCCTTTGCTTTGCCGAGGTACGTTAACATTGGAAAATTCGGGTATTAAGTGGATCCATAAAACAAAATTCGTGTATTGACAGATCCATCAAGCAGTGGGGTTGAGCCTCCGCGTTCAACTGCGACCAGAGAGATACAACCGCAATCCTATGTGACACGATGTCCGAAACCGCGGCTGCTCCGACAACAGCAAGGGTGCTACATCGGAAGAAACGTCTTCATGGCATCGTCGGATGGAGGCAACCCAGACCAGCAGCAGGAGATCACGCCGGATAGGGACGCGGCCTGCTCTGTTGCTCTATGACAACTATCACTGCTCTAGCGAAAAGGTGGTTCCACTTGGTGGAACCCCAGAAGCCAGTTCTGGACCGACAGAGCAGCACTGTAAACACACTGTGCCCGGGCCGGCCCAGCCCGGCCCGGCCCGGTCGCCTCCACCTGGCTGCGATAGCTTTGCAGTCAGAGCCCCAATCACAAGGACAATCATCCCAAAAACATCAAAATCGATCTGCTCCGGCATTCCCTCCTGCACTCTACTGCTGTGCATCCGTCTCCACAGCTTCCGCCTGATCAACGTTACTCTCTTTCCATGCTGCCCGTGCGAAATCCCCGCGAGCCGGGATGGCCCGATCCGGTCAGAAGCGGTTCAGGGCCATGAGGGACTCCTTCTGCATCACAGCCTCAGACCTCATGGAGCAAACCAAAGTCGAGCCCGAAGCATCAAGTACACCACCCACCGACAGAAAAGAAGCATGAGAAATACTCTTTAGCGCCCAAGACGAACCCCTGTAGACCAGATAGTCTGCTGCAGTCTTGCTGGCAAGACAACGATTTTCCATCTGCAATCCGGTCCATCTGCACCCAAGCGTCATGGTCATTGACTTTTGCCAGGCGGAGAATTCCGGATTGACTCTGTCGGGCAGCCCGAAAGTTTCGTACAATCGCTGGCCTCGGCTCAGGTCCAGCCGTCTTGGCGAGAGCAAATCCCCGACACCCAACTTGCCGTGCACAGAAGATACAAGCACACTGACAAGATGTCAAAAGCCCAATGTCTGTCAACAGAAGTAACATGCCTTGCACAACCAGGTCACTGAAGATGTGAGGGTCCTGGCCTGGGCGAATGTGCAGTCTGCTCACTGCAATTGGAGTTGGAGGTGTAGTCGTGTGTAGCCAAAACCATGCTTCGAGTACTCTTGCACGGCTGCTCGCCCGTTCTAGCTTCAGACGATTACAGCGAAAGAGCGACAGTCTGCGAACTGATCGTACTGCAATTGCAAGAAGCGCTTTCCACAAACACAACATGTCTGCTTGCCAAGGAGCCGAACATCTCTGCCAGTCTTTCGATTGCTCGGAGCCCCTCTTCGTCTTCCTCAACCTCGACTTTTCTGTACTTCCCTTGTGGGACGCCGAAGCGAACTGTCCAGCTTTTGTTTTTAGAAGATCTAACGTGGTCCTTTCTAGCATCTGGCGTCCCAAGGTCTGAACCATGCCCCCGCCGGGTGACAAAAAGAGGAGGCGAGCACGTCCCAGTCCCGAGTCTCCTTGCGTGGCTGCAACGGCCATTGAATTTGCAAGACCCAAAGAGAACACAACACGGACAACACGTATCCAGTGCTGGCTCTCCTGAAACCTGTGGTACTGCTCCCGGGCTCTGGGTCCTCCGTGATGAGCTGTGTATCCTTGCCCGAGACGGCACGTAAGCGTGAAATGGCGTGAAAACAGCGCACTGAAGGCGGCCAGTGTGAACCAAACAACGCAGCATGTGCTGCAACTGTGCTTTGGATGTCCTGCCCTGAAAGACGAAATTTTCAGCGAGCTCTTTAAGAAGCTTGGAAGTCTACAGTCTAAAGCTTCAAGCAGTTGCACAGCTCAACTCCTCCGCCACCGGCATGAAGCCGCTCCGTGAGGTTGATAACCGGCGCGCCCAGCTGCTCCTTACACCCACATGACGAAGGGAGGATGTTGCGGTCTGCGGGCAGCAAACAGCGACAGCCAAGACGTGCTCTGGCAAGTACACGATGAAGAGGCGATAGTTGTGCAATGTTCTGCCAGTTTGGCATGGGATCAAAAACTCGACCAAGCGGCAAGCGACAAGCCTCCGCAACTCGCAACGGTAAACGGAACATGCGGCTTAAGCGGCTTAAGCATCCTGTAACATTAGACTTCCAGTTTCCGACTGACAAAAGATGAGGCTCAAGAGTCAAGAGTGACAAGCGCCTCACCTCACCACAGGGCAGATTCAGTGGCCAGGACCCTTTTCTTTGACTGGCCGCCTAGTTTTTTTCGCAAGCAACTCCTGAGAATTTCATCTGACTTGCTTCATCTCGGCATGAGAAAAATGAGCAGGCGGCTCGAAAAAGCCGGACCAAGTCGTTCTCTTCTTTGTCGGAGCCACGCCGCAGAGTCAAATCGCGAAACTAGAAAGTCCGGTACACTTACAACTGATTTTCACAGCAAGCTCAGATCCTGGCTGCACGCAGCTGCAGTGATTGCAGGGCTGGTGTTGCTGCTTCAATCAAGAATTGAACTTGTTTTGCAGCAATGCCTCGCAACTCACACAGCATCACAGCATGCCGAAAGCGCTGACCCTACTGCAGTCCCGGCTATGCTTCAACACCTCCCCCCAAATTGACTCCAAGGACCCTCCTACATTGGATGTGCCTCTGAGTTCGGCCTTGCGATCTCTGAGACAACCAAGTTCCCAAGAAGCGTGCGAGCATGAAGAGAGACCCACATCACAACATGCCCGTGTCGTTCATCCCCACTATCGAGGTGTCGGCACGGTGTCAGAAGCAGTGTGTCAGCATTTTTGGCGGGGGGTGCCCCGAGCTTGGGCGCCCGGCATGTACTGCAACTTATCAGAGTGTCCGCCGTAAGTTGTAAGTGCGCATAGTGACACCTGAGGAGATATGTTGCATGTCAACCAGCATGTGGCCAAAGATTCAGGTCAAGGTAACTTTGGCCAAGTCACGCTGTCCTGGTGGACTCCACACGCTGCCTGACTTATCAAGATTCAAGTCGAGTAGATCGAACGCAAACATCCTGCAAACCGATCCCACCGAGCGTTCTAAGTTTGCGGCACTGGGATGTCTGCAGCAGGAGGACTCCCGGACTTCTCTGGCCTCCGGCAGAGCGCAGATCATCAGCAAGATGCGGAATCAAGCTCGTCTATCCTAGCCCCAGGCCCTGGCAACGTGCAAAGTTGTCACTGAGAGACATGGGGGAAAAAGAAGCCCCGGGTCTCAGACTGAAGGAAAAACCCTACTTCGCCAACAACTGCACAGGCGGAAGCTGTTTGCAGCTCAGTTTCTGTAAACCAGGCGAGCCAGCGTGCATCTCCAAGGATCGGTGGAGCGGCTCCTCCTTGTGCAATGCAGTCCGAAGCAAGCTCAGCCTGCCACTAAGCTGCCTCGACGATGATCCGAGCTCACTTTGGCCTTGCATTGAGTCCAACCATAAAGACTTTTTGACATGGCTCTCTTGGCTTGACCTCACTTGAACTTGCAAACCAAGTTCGATGAAAGGTTGGCCGACCTCTTATCCAACACAGCCGGCCATAGTCCCGCTGCAAACCATGCAGTCCTTCCCCGACCCTGGATCCAACGCGACCTCCTGGCACTCGGGACGAAAGGCAAGAGTCTTCTCAACCTTACACTTACACATTGCAGGACATGCTACTTCTTTGGCGGGACGGCCTGCTGTGCCTGTGATGCTGTCGCATTGATCAACAGTCATGCAAATTGTACTGTAAGGTGTGCAATGTCTCGGTCGATGGTGCCTCCCACTCCTCCTGCAAAAGCTTCGCCCCAAAGAAGTGCAGCAGCATTGAGCCAGCCACAGACATCACGATCTCAGAACGGCAAGCCCCCAAGATCTTGTGTTAGTGCGGGCATGAAACTTCTTCTCGGCATTGCAGTCCGAACACTTCCCCCTCCTTGCGGCCCGGAAACAATGTACAGCCGCGAGCTATCGGCAATGAGGCTGCGCACCTGCAGCACGCGGAGCTAATAGCTCTGCTTGCCCTGCATCGACTTCTCAGGCGGAGGTCATATCATGGCCTTGAACCTGTTTGGCGCCAAGGTGTCCGAATGGAAGAAGTGCTCATTTTGCGGGACGAAACCTGAGCCAAGCAGATGAATGCACCGTGTTGTCGTGCTCTCCTTGGGCCTGATTGCATTGAGCTCTCATCCAAACCCAGATCTCTGCCATCTCTGCCCCGAAACTCTTTACACTTGCACCTCACGTGAGGGCTGGATCCCCGCATGTCAACCACCAGTGGCCCAACGGGAGCCCTACACCCCCTTCACCCCCTTGCAATCCTTACACTTGCAATAACCAAGACTTGTGCTCGAGGAAACATGGAAAGAAGCAGACCTCCAAATCCTTCTCATTGTGTGCGGCGAGGCCTAGAGCTCCTTGCAGCGACGCCCGCGGCAGGGACGACAGGAACCTTGCGTGTGGAACAACGACCGGTCGACACAGACATTCTGCACTTGCAAAAATCTACAGTGTGCGCACACTGTCAGTTGGCAGCCGTGATGCAAAAACAAGAGCATCTTCTTGTGAGTGTGAAAGACCGGCTGTAAACCAGTCCTCGGCGTGATTGATTAGATCAAAACACTGAAAAATCCGCAAAAAAAGGCTTCAGCTGCTGATGCAATGCTACACATGATTCGGATTTCAGTAACAGCTGCATGGGTATTATTGCACTCAAACAAAATGCGAACGGACCTCGATGCCAGTCCAAGTCGTGGGTGTCGCAATATCGGCTATGAGCACAATGTCCTGGTTAGCCATGTACATAGAGCAAGGTACCGTCTTGCGGACCTTGTCTCACTACTTTTTTCATTCAACACGCAGCATCCGGTAGCGAGGACGCTATGCGACCGCAACTTGAGAACAGACATCAGACTTTGACGTCCGGCGTGAAGCTGTACTATGTACATTCCCGTAGCGGATGTGATGCCCCGCCGCGAACGGCCAAGCAGGCATCACAAAATTATAAAGATGAAGGACTGTTGCCTCTGTCACGTATGACTAAGCAAGGCAGGTTCCGTGTCGTTAACTAGTGCAAACACTTCAAGCATGCAAGCGCCCTTAAGGCTGGGAATCAATGCAAACGAAATCCATTCCAGCATGAAGAGATGTCCAACTTTTAGGATCACTGACCTATGATCCGATGCTTCCGGCAGAACTTTATGAATCACGGCACAGGCCAAAGAGATAGCAGTTGGAATAATCATGCTGCATGTCCGACTCCTTGCATATGCGTACTTCCCTCCCATCATCAGTAAGCATAGCCATCCATTTAGAACTGCCGTTCGGAAGCTGTCGAAAGCCACTCAGAATGGAACGGTAGTGGCCTGACCAGGGACTCAAACCAGTATGTATGAGTATGGTGACAAGTCGGTACCGTTGCCATTGAACATGTAGGCCTTGAGCACGTGCAAAGAGGGGCAGGTCAATGGCTGCTCCAACCTCGAAGGGATATCGGGTGAGGTCCTTTTGTGCTGGACGCCTTGGATCTTTCTGAGCCCAACGCTTAAGTTGAAAGAAGAGCATCCTGGGAGCCTGTCGAAGAGCATGAGGGAAGGTCTGCAAGTGCCAGTCCTCAATACTAGCCTGCAAACCATTCGAATTAAGCTCCAGTGTGATGGGCTGATAGAGGTGGCCTGAGTCAGCAACACATGTGACTGGTCCAAAGCTATACCTGGATTGCCAAAGGCCCGTGTAAGCTGGTGGCTGTGCATACTCCAGCAAAAAGCCCAGAAACTCCACCGCATCCTGTTGTCGGTCGTATCTGGTTTGTAGCTGGGCTTGAAACTGCTGAAGGAAAGTCAGCCAAAACTGTATGCGGGGCAGACATGCTTGGCCCGCCTGACGTAAGGCCGCCGTGGGGTGTCTGAGTTGCCCGTGTAGATCATCCTGGCCGATATGATCATCATGTACCATCCCTTGCCAGAGAAACATATGTAGCGTGGCATGTGCATAGCAGAGATTGTGTGGATTGTGCAATCGGAGTCGGAGTAGGGGCCTGGAGCATCCCCTGGACAGGGTCCAGTTCACTGGTCCGGTCTCCCTCTTTCGCGATGGGAACCGCCGGGTGCTTCGGGGCATTCTCTCGGCTCGGGCTGGGGCGTCCCGTCGGGGGCTTGCGAGGCTGGCGTTGAAGCATAGCGAGCACAGAGCTCTGTAACATAACAGGCTTTTCGGGTCCCGCATCCCGAACGTGACCGGAGACTGGTGCTGGTTGATTAGGCGCCGTGTGGAATGGAACCTCAGCACGGCCCCTGGCGCAGATATCGAGGCTTCCAGGGTTGATCGAGGGCCGGGGTTCCAGAATCTCTCGCTCCTGGTTCCAGCGGAGGTATGGCCACTCCATCTTCGTTCCCCCGTCCTTCTGGCGAAGGAATTTGAGTGTCGCCAGCTGCCCGTCGTGATCTGCTTGATGTACGCCGAACCAAGCCCAGGAACAGCACCAGTCTGAGGCTGGAGTCCACCTCTCCTTTCTCCTTCTTTTCCTTCCAAACAACCGCCATCTTGAACAGAAGAAGGAGCATATTCGTCGATGCGGGGTCCGTCTCCACGTTCAGAGGCTCGAAGGTAAGCAAGAAGTCTCAAAGACATTCTCGCGAGGAGGCGAACATGCTCTTGCAGGGCCCCGACCTGTTGCCGGAGCTCCTTTAGCTCCTGGCTCTGCTGCCAGTCCGTCTCCTGGCCCCGGTTGTCCAAGTCCTTCCGGCGCTGTTGCTTGCTCCAGCCGCTCCCTCGGTTCCAGAGCAGGGTTGTCCGTCGGACCTTTGGCTGGGACTGCCCCTGTCCGTTGCCCTTTCCAGCCGGCTTCTTGGTGGCGGGGCGATCCTGGAGGTCGTCCTGCCTTTTCCCTAGACCGGACGGCGGGGGCATCTCTGAGTCCGCTAGCGCTGCTGCTGCCTCCCCCAGAACATTGGCCACATCCAAAGCCGCCTGCTGGCTCGGCGAGAGGTTGCTCGGCGCCTCGAAGTTTTTGGTCAGGTGTGCCATGAGGGGCTGGAGCACCTGAGACAAAGTTGATGAAGTACCCGGCATCTGTGGCGCCCGCGAGGTGCAGCACCACAAGCTTTGCAGGGACGGGCGTGCCCCTCTCCAAGGGTGAGGCTGTGAGCCATAGCATTGTCCAAATGCAGCATAAGATCAGGATGGATGGCACGAACATGCAGGACCATGGAACTAGGAGCTTTAGCCACCCACTGTTTGCAGAGTACACAATGATACCGACAGCTCCGTCATACCAGGCAGGCTGAGAATCTCTTTCCATTTGGCCGTGTGAAGCAGTAGTTTGACATCTGGTAGATCGAAAGGAGCGGGATTGTCATTCCCGCCTGGACCCACGACTTCGAGCCCCGCAGCGGACTGCAAAGCAGGCTCAGATGGAGGCCCCGCAGCGGACTGCAAAGCAGGCCTCACACCCTGGTGGGTCGAGTGTAAAACAGCACAGCTGGTAAGGATATGAATTCGAAACTGGTGCCAGTTAGCTAGAGTTAGCCCACAATGTTTGCAAATTGGCATGTCGTTCCGGCTATGTTCTTGAACTCTCAGCCCATGTAAACGCTTGGCCGACCCTGTGGAAACCTTCTGGATGCGCCAACCGTGTGCCTTAGTATGGTGCGACCGCATACCTGCCAATGTATCAAAGTACTGTCCACAAGTAGGACAGGCAAAGGTTTGTAGCACAGTGACCTCCTGCAATCCATGCTTCATAGCAAGTATTTGTTGTTGAAGCTCCTCGTGTCTCTGTTGAAACTGTGGCAAAGCCGGATCATGTAGTTTGCTGAGGGCCTTGATACGACTTTTAGTAAGCTTCAGCAGGTGATCCCCAGGCGAGTGTAAGCGAAGACGTTGATATAGCTGCACCGTGCTTTCTCGGGTAAGATGAACAGGGCTACGGGCGATAGCTCTGACATGCTTCAATTCAAAGGTGTGTAGGCGTCTTAATCCAGCTGCTGTGACTCCAATGGACGTGAGATATAGCGCTGCAGTGCGAACACATAGAGTATATAGCTGGAGCCGCTTGTGCAACTGAAGGTAGCGACGAGCATGTAACACTTTAATAAGTCTTCCCCGAGTAAGTTGTGCAACAGCGAGTCTGGAGTCCAGAGTGGCATCTTCGAAGTTGGTGTAGGAGATATGAACACCCAAGTACGTCATACTCTCATGAACAGGGATGACGAGTTGTTGACGTGGGGGTCCGAGCACCAACTTCCTAGATCCAGTGGGGCCGTGCACGTGCCTGAAAAGATACGCGCGGCCCAGTAGGCCTTTGACTCCCAAGATGATACCAGATTTGAGAGGATTAACCTGCATACCAAATTGTTGATAGACCGCTGAACATCCTCCAAGTCGTTAATAAGCCAGCTGGCATGTGTATCATCCGCGTACAGTGTTAAACTCTTAAATGCTGAGCTACCCAATCAGACGTGAGCTCCTGACTCAGATGATGAGTAATGTACGCAGAGTAGACAACCCAAAGTAAAGGTGCCAAAGTGCAGCCTTGTCTAACGCCTCTGCGCATGTTGATTGACTGTACCCGACCTCTGTGTGCTATGCTATATTTACAGACTTCACGTAGATCAAGGATAGCTTGTGCCAAGGGCTCACTGGCACCGGCCCAGAGGAGCGCTCGGAAAAGACTGCCACGTGGCACTCGATCAAAAGCAGTGGATAGATCGATGGCTAGTTGTATACCACCAACGGCGACCTTCTGCTTTATGTTTGCTCGTCGAGTATGTACTGTAGCACGTTGGCCACGGTGCATTTCACGAACTTGTCGACAGTGGGCTGCTACACGTGAGATGGCCGTATCAGTGCTGCGTCCAGGCAGATATGCACATAAGGGTAGAGCTGAAATCTTATTGCCAACTTCTTGGCGCAATATTCCTTTCAACACTTTTGCATAGGCTTTAGCCCCACTGTCCTGAAGTCCCAGTGGCCTAAGGTTTTCCGGACGCTTGGCCGGCTTATTAGGCCGAGTTTCAAAACCAACGTGCAGTCTGCCCAAATCGAGGGCGTTTCACCGCCATTCAGACAAGCTTCCGCCTGCGGCGCAGCGATGCCAGCAAGAAGATCAGAGCAAGCTCGAACAGCACTGGCGGGAGCACAGCCTGGGGGTACTGCCTTGCCAAGCTTGAGGGAATCGATGGCCCCTTTGAACTCTGCAGGGCTCACCTGATAGTTGGAGGAATGTCGTGACGTCACCAGGGGACAGCGTGGCTGCTGCGATAGAAACAAAGCCTGAAAATGCCTGACAATGGCTTGATGTTCCTGCTGGTAGGTCAGCATCTCGCCGTCCTTGCCATGAATATGAACCTGAGCCCGTCTGGTCTTCGGGGCAAGGGCTCGGATCACTCTGTGGAGCCCACCATGATCCCCTCGGGCCACCGCTTCCTTGGCCTGTTCCAAGTGTCCTTCGAGGACCGCCCTCCGAGCCTCACGACCCCGCTTCTTTAGAGTCTTATAGGCTTTCTGAAAGTCTCGATGACGAACCCAGGCCTGAAAACAAGCTCTAAAGGAGCCACGTGGGCCTCCAGCCAACGAGCGCATTCTTTGTCTGGCCTTCCACATATCAGCAACCGACAGCTGGACTTCGCTGGACTGCCAAGCTCGAGGCTGAGACTGTGCAGGGACGCGAGGGAAAAGCCTGCACACCACTGCAAGTAGTAGGTCGTTTGCTTGCTGAAGTGTAGGTGCCTGTACTGTAGAAGCTTTGTCCGGAATGCCTCCCGCCGGGCCTCGTATGATGAAGAACGGCTGCGCACTGCATCAGTTAAGGCAAGTGAGTCATACTCCGGCTTTGGCTGGGATGGCGACCGCTTTGAGGCCCGTCGCCACCCCGGATGTAGAGGAAGGGAGGCCTTCACTGGGTGGTGTTTGCCTATTAGTCGCGAGGGGCTGAAGGTGAGGCCTCGTTGAGGTGCAGCTGCAGCTCGTCTGGCCTCCATATCCGCGTGTCCCCGCCTGGTGATGACAAAGTCAATACTGGATTCATGTTGGGAGCCTGTAAATGTGTGAGAAGCTGTCGTCGCAGCCATGTGTTGAGCACAACGAGCTGATTGGCTTCAAGTATAGTGGTGAATTCAGCCGCATCAGGGCACAGCTCAGCTCGTGGCAGAGGGCAACCAGTGTGACCTGCAGCATGGATGGGGGTGCAGTTGAAGTCCCCAAGTAGAATCAGCATGTTGCGCCTCGCCAGCTGTTGGAGTGTACTGTTGAGACTGTCCCACAGCCCATGACGCTTGGAGAGGTTTGCACCCGAAGAGTCCTGTTGGCAGGCTTGCTGATAGAAATTGACAATGCCGATGTGGTACTCTGAGCGCGCCAGGCGTACGTGCAAGAGACGTCCAGCCTTGATCTCCCTGTGGTGAAGTTCGGCTGTCCCTTGAAAAGTTTTACGAATTAGCACCGCCAGTCCCTGAAACCTGACATTAGGATCCACGCTGGTTATAAACGTCCAGCCTCCAGCTTCCCATTGGGACGACTGCTTGCCAAGTCCATGATGAATCTCCTGCAGCGCAATGACGTCATACAGAGAATCAGGTAGCCAGCTCATGAAGCAGTCAAAATAAAGCGGTTGCATCCATTCCGCCGACGTTCAAGCAAAGAGTTCGAAGCCTGGGGCGCTGTCGAGACGGAAGAGGTCTGGTAGAGGTCGCCGAGGATTGCCTGGATACCCGTGATGCAGTTTTGTGTGCCGTGCGGGCACGCAAGATACGGCCTGGCTAAGTAGCGGTGCCGTCCTGCGAGAGGCTGGCTCGGCGAAGGGCTCTAGCATAAGCACGCTTGCGAATTCGTTGGCGGCCTGAGTTCGGCGCGGAAAAAGTCGTTGCGCGAGCGGTGCTCCCACCTAAAAGTTCACCCCGAAGGGCTCCAGAAGCTGGGGGGGAATCAGCATCAACCCTCGCATCTGCGTCGGCTTGTGCTATTGGTATCCAGAAATGAATGAAGATGATGATCACAAAACGGAAAAACAAAAGTGTACATCCGACACCCTGAGACTTGGAACCCAGGCGGCTCTTCGTTGCTTTGGTGAGAGAAGGGCTCGAAGCAAAGTAGCCTGCGCCAGAGGTGGGAGAGCAAACGCATTTAGCATTCGTCCGTCTCCTGCGCAAGCCAGGTAGTCTTAGGGCGCCACCAAGGTGGTAGGAATGCAGGAAGAGGTAGAAGACCTGGCAGCCGTAGGTGAGGAACAGCAGGGACAGGTAGAACAGAGTAAGAATCAGCCACAGGGACCTGTTTTCGATATGCAGCCATTTGCAAAGGAGCCAAGCTGTTTCCACAGACGAATTAAGCAGTTCAGTCCCTGGTGCCACCCTCGTGCCCAAGGCCGCCATCAGAGCTCGAACTGTCTGTGCTGCTCTCATGCGTAGCGTCTCCAGTAGAGAAAGGGGTATCCACGCATGCGTCCTCTTCTGGCGGGCACTCTGATGCGCGGTCCTCTTCCGGCTTAGCATGTTCCAGATCATTGGCTGCATCGTTGGTCCCATTTCCTTCGCCAAGAGAAAGAGGGGGCCCGGTTGTAGCCGACGTTCCTGGTGTAGTACTGCCGTCAGCCGCTGTGGCGGTGGAGCTGGTGGGCCTGGGATCACCAAGCATTGTTCGGAGGCGTCGAGCCTCAGCCGCAAGCTCACGTACTGTCATGAGGTCCGAGTCACTGGACCTCTCCGCAGAGCGCAGAGCTGGCGGTATCCAGCTCAAAACCTTCTCCAGTATCCGGAGGCGCATATGATGCAGGGGTCGGCGGCGGTGGTCCATGAGGCGGGCTATCCGTGGGCAGCACCTGCAGACAGCGCTCTCTAGGACTTCTAGTGCGCTCACGCAGCTCTGCAGGGTCTGTGTTCGCGGTCCTGTCAGCTTCGCCAGACATACTAGGCTAGCGAGATCCCGGTATAGCCGCCCTATGCTGTCGAACCAATCTGCAGAGTGGATGCACAGTTGCTGCAAAGAGCAAACAGGAGCAATGCCATACAGAAGCAGATAGAAGCATCGTGTAATCCATGTCAGCGGGACCGTAGGGCCCGTCCAGCTGCTCGAAGATAAGGAGCGGAGCTGCAGCCTCCTAGCACCCTCCAGGGCTCGGAGATAGGCCCGTACACTCCACAGGTCAAGATGCTTAATCCATGCAGTGGAGGGAATACGTGTTGACCAAGCTCGCAGTTTTCCCCATGTGCGCAGCATATGCATTGTTAACCATTGCACCAGCAAAGTCACTGTCAATGTCATACGTATAGCTGATATATGCTGACCGTCTCTGAGGCTCCAGCAGTACCCAGGCATCCATCCAAACTGTGTAGCAAGATGCAGCCAACCAGCTTGAACCATACAGATTTTGTAATGCTTGTTTGGATCCATGGGGTAAGGTTCTCCACTTTGCGCACAAAAATTCCATAGCAAGGTCCACAATGAGTTTATGCAGAAGGTCGCAAAATTCCACCAGGCATTCCTTGAGATCTTGTTGCTTCCGTGCGGCGCGCACTGGACCATGGCAGCAGTAGCGACCATTGGGGCATGGGCCCTCACCCTGAACCAAGCAAAGAAACCACAACCCACCCCCGCACAAAGCACAAGCCCAAGAGCTACAGCGGCCCTTGTCGCGAGCCGAGATGCTTTGTCTCACTACTTGTATTCTATCTACCCATGGCACCGCTTGACGGGCGATGTGGTGGAACTACTTTCAACTCCGCATAAACGCAACTTTGGCTCAAGATTGAGCTCAAGACTCAAGAACTATTTGCCTTACTAGTTAAGGGCTAGTCACCTGTGTGCGACTCAGAGGATAGAGCCATTTCCCCTGCACAGACAACTCGTCGCGTATCTCTGGCGAGAAAACAGCCAGACCGAGTTTGCCTGCAAGGGTTGCTCTGGGCGCTGGTGTTGGGTACCACTATCAAGTTTGTCAGGGCATACCACATCTACACCATTACGCTCGGTGAGGTGAGCACGTATGTCGAACTATGGATACCAAACCCTCATGCAGGTTATCAGCCGCAGGCTCTGCCTACAAACGGAAGTTGGTGTTTGAAGGCAACATCAAGTCTGACTTCTGGGTCGAGCGCAGATACGACATGGACCTTCAGTGGTGAAGTGGCGGCGCCGGCAGATGGAGAATCCACAGCCGACGATACCGTGGTGCAGTCCGCTGACTGCTCCACAGAAGACGACAAAGCAAGGGCGTCGTCATCCGATACAAAAGTAGCTCCAAGGGCAAAATCAACATCGAGAGCATCGACACCTTCACATCCAACATCCACAGGTTCGAGGACGGCGAGAGCAAGTTATCGGCGGCCTGAGAAGTCCAAGGTTGGCCGTGATGCAAACCATTGGTATAACAGATAACAGCGAAAGCCAAGGACAAGGAGGTGAAGAGTCCGGAACAGATTTTCAAACCGAGTTCTTCAAGGAGTTTTTCGATAAGATCGTGGAATTCGGCCAAAGTGCGGGGAAGAAGTGTCGTCGTTGTAGGACGCACGCTGCCTCCTTTTGGGAGACGGCAGCCTCTGATGGACGCCGAGATGAACCTTGAGATCCCAGCGATCGTCTATTGGTGACAATGAAGGACAAGCTCTCACGGCATTGAAGCAACACTTGGAGTCGGCGCGTTTTGCGCAGCAATTGTTCCATCAGAGCGAGATTCAGAAGTACGAGGGCTCGTCCAGACTTTGGTCGCCAAGATCAATGAGTCAAGCAGGAAGACGAAGGTTCTGAAATCAGAATTCAAGAATTGGAATGCCAGCGTGACACAGCTTGTCTGGCCATGCGGCATATGAATCAAGTGAATCAAGGGGTGAAGAACGACTATGAAGCAGCGATGATGAGGATGTCAGAAATCAGTCAAGCTCAACGTCAACGTGATCATGGACTCGCCGAAGAGATAGCTCAACAACTGCACCGTTTGCGCAGTGAGGCTAGCTGGAAGAGAAAGCTCAAGGAGATAACATGGTCATGGCGAGGGAGTATGAGAGGCTCACTGCGGAGCTTCACGAGCAGGAAAGAGAGAATCTGCACCTCAGATCAGGCATGGCTACGACGGAACAAGCCCTCACATCCATGAAAAACCGTCTTCAAATCACCCAGAATGAAGAAGCGATGACCGTCAACGAAGCAAGACAAACTGCCCAAATGGCATCCAACAACATGGCGAACGTCATGAGTGATGCTCAGGGAATTCGTCTGGCTACGCAAAGAGAGGCACACGGTCTTCGCGAGCGTCTTGGTGAAGAGGAAGAGTTCCGGGTCATGGCGGTACGGAGGATGCAGGAAGCAGAAAATCAGAGCTCCAGTATTATGAGGACAATGCCGAGCAAAGCTTGCCGACCATGCACGAGGAGTTGAATGAGTTGAGAAAAGCGCTGAGGAACCAAGAGGAGCTACACGCGAGGACAAGAAGTGAACTTGAAGCATCTCGGCCGCTACCTCAGCAAGGATCGCAACAAACCTCGAGCATGCCCATTTCATCGAGAACTACTGAGTCGGGCTGGGAATGTATAGGTGAAGACAGGGTTCCATCTTTTCCAGTAGGAACTGAAGTGCGATCCCCTGAAATCTGTACACCTAGTCAACGGAGTCCGAGCAATCGGGAGAAGGTCAACTTCGATCATGGGAACCATCACACCCATGGTAGAGGGAAGTGCACCCGTGCGTTTTGCGCCGCGTGCTTCTTCAAGAATGTGTCAACGCAGGTTGACGCCAAAGCCGTGCATGACGAACAACTCCGTGATCTGTTGGACACTCTGGGGATGACGAGAAGGTCTTCTTCGTCGTCGTCCGGTACGAGCATCAGGGACGCAAGGATCAAACAACTTGAGGACGAGTATATCGCTCAGATGGTCGAATTGCGACTTGAGGTTCAGAAGGCTCAGAAGGCGGAGCAAAGGCTACGGACTGATCGTGATGAGTGGAGGTTAATGGCAGGAAGCCTACAACCTAAGGAAAGAGAAAACGATAAAGAGGATGATGACGGTGATGAAGAAGAAGCAGATCCCGATGCAGGAGAAGAACAGTGGTGATGAAGGCGACCCTCCTCCTCGCAAACGTGGTAAAGATCCTGGTCCACCTGGGGGAGGACCGGCGAAACTATCGCAAGCGACTTGACCCTCATCCAGTACGACACTCAGCACAATTGCGGTTCAATTGCGGACCTGAGGTCACGAACCGCCGCGGGGCTTTCCTCATTTGCGGCGTGGACATTGCCGAGTTGGCCCAGCCAACAATGACAAGGTGATTGAGCTGATCGAAACCATGTCTGATCACAGAGATCGGTGCCTTCCACAACGTGGAGATCATTTGCACCGGACACACGCCCGGGATACGCAGGTCTGTACGTGAACGAAGGATACCAAAGTATTGCTGACGGTGTTCGCGGAGGAACCCTGGATCTCATGCCAATCAAGGGCGCCAAATTTCTTTGGAGCCTTTCAATACCTGCATCCGGGGCACTGTCATGTATCCAGTCCGACCTGCGGCATCGCATTGCGCGGGCCCCAGGGACGACATTCCTCGACAAGCACAACGCCGTACGGCTACAGACAATCATCAGATGTGATGAAGGAGGATGGGTACGTGTGGATGATTTGGTCAGAAATGAGATATTGTGGACCCATCGAATTCGTGAGCTAACAGCCTCTGCAGCTATCAGGGACGAGGTTCAGAGATCCAGGATCTACAATGAGAGGCTGCAACTGCTCATCGATGGCAACTACCGCCAAACAGCACAAGGGCGCAAAGATAAGATTGCAATTTCTCGGTGAAGGATCCACCTGTTGGGCCTCACAGCCTTGGACCTCAAATGTCGAACGCGCTGGTGTCAAGGGAAGACCAGGTTGAAGAATTGTAAGAGTGGTCAGCGGCCGTTCGACGCACCCTGATCCAGACAAGAACTTGCTGG
Source organism: Symbiodinium sp. clade A Y106 (assembly GCA_003297005.1). Lineage (NCBI taxonomy): Eukaryota > Dinophyceae > Suessiales > Symbiodiniaceae > Symbiodinium > Symbiodinium sp. clade A. The sequence goes on from BGNK01002080.1 coordinate 97,935, forward strand.
ATATCGACCCGGACAAGTTCGCAATTTTGCCTTCAATGAGCTTGCTGTATCAACTTGGTGGCGCTTTCCACGCAACTTCCTGTCGAAATCTATCTTCGATCATGGCAAAGGGGATATTGCCCGGAGCTGACGTGGAGGACGACTACAACAGGAGACATGAATCTGGAAGGGTTCACAGCCACTACGGTATCTTTGCCCTTTGCCCCATGGGATGCAAGGAATTCAACCACGAAGACAAGGGTTGCTGGACACCGCAACAGGCACATGCCAATGGCGGCGCTCTACATTCCATCTCATGATCTCATTCGTTGAGGAGGGAAAATTACGGACAGCGGCACTATATTGGTGAGCCGTCCGGTTCCTTTCAAGCTCGTCAAGGAGGCATGGCTCCTCGTACCTTCCTCAAGGGATTACAGATCATTTGAGCTCATCGAGAAGTTCTCGAAGATTTTGGATGAAAAGCTGGAAGACGAGCTCGTCTTGGACTACCATCCGTCTCCAATCCTCAGTGAATTCCGGGAGGAGAGAAACCCTGCAGCTATCATGGACATGCTCTGCAACATGCCAGAAGGTCCTCACACCGCAGGGAAAGAAAGGTTGCTGCGCGCTCTCGCGCAGGCGGTTGCCTACCATCATGAGGACACTCGGCGTCACCACTACATGAAAGAGGGAATTATCTTCCTCATCAAGAACACTCGTCTTGATGATCTACGCATGGGGAGTGACAGCAATGGAATGCGAATGCGCATCTGCCCTGCTTGCTACCATGTGGTTCCCGCACGTACGTCAGGGTGCGCCACCTGCTGGTCGCAATTCATTTCATGCGCAGAGTACCAAAGGAATGCACAGCAGAGGGAGACTCTTTTGGAGGTCCCTACCGCAAGCATTGCACAAACCATGGAAGCAACGGCGGCAGCAGTTCCCACCATCGACGTGGAGGACGTAGAGGATGATCGGGTGGATGCCGCGACGGTCGCTGAACCTGAAATGGAGGTGGAAGATCGACAGTCCGAAGGAGAACCTGAACCGGGTGGCTTCAGGACGTACCTGGCTACGAACAGGAAGTCACGCAGGCAATCCTCGACGAACGTCGACCACTCCTCGTACAAGGACGCACAATCGTTACGGATCCCGACCTCATGCAAGCTCGAGCAGCAATGCAACCCATGTATTGTCCTGGGATGAAGCAAGGGAAGTGCATTGATGCGAAAAGGCCAGCCTTTGCATACATGGCTCATTACATCGTTCGTGCCATGTACAAAGCGTGGCCGACAACATCGTCATGGGTTACGATGCCATACTTCCAATTGCAAGAAAAGTTTTCACAAGGATGTCGCTATGATGTCTTGGGAAACTGGCCTGGCAAACTGTGTGAAGTCGATCCAGAGACCAAGGTCAGCAGGGACGTCACTGACGAGGAGATTCTTGAATTTGCTAGGGCGAAAGCAGACCCAGAGGACCCTGAGGGTGTTTACTTGCTCCGAAGGTTCAGAGCAAACCAAATTTTGTCTACTATGATAGGATCAGGAAACAAGGGAGATGCACTACAGTTGCCTGTTCATCCTGAGCGACATCATTCCGAAGCTCACGGGCTATGCGACGTTTTCTTTGATTCGTCCGTCACCAAACGGTCCGACAGAGTTCCTGTACATCGACCCCATGGGCATCGTTCTCACGCAAAGTATCAAGGACACGTCTGCGGACACAATCGCGCTCCTCATTGATCACAACATCCAAGTTCCGGCAAGGTTTACGGACAGAGTGACCAGGAGGAAAGTGGATAAAGAAAAGAACCCACAGGCTCATGTTGCGCGCCCAGCTCTCCAGCGCATCCTACCTTCCGACTACCTGACCGCAGGACAGACTTCCATCATGAATCAGGGCATCACTCAAGAGCAGCGCGAACGCGTTGCGCGCTCCTCCAATGTCAAGGGACAGGCGTCAGCTTCAAGCCAAGAAGACAATCGACGGGTGACCTGGAACGCCAACACATATGTCGACACGGGCAAGGGTAAATCCAAGACTCCCGAAGAGCGTGAACAAGAACGTGGTCGTCTCCGGCGCTGGGAACACGACAATTGCTGAAGACTGTCCATTGTGCGGTCGCCTTTCTGTGACACTGGCTATGTGCAGATGATCTTCACTCACGGCCGATTTCTTCGGTGACTTTCTGACTCTGTTGAGCCATTTCAGGGGATCGTTATTGACGTAGAGAAGTGTCACAACGTGTTAATTGGGAAGTCTCGGCTATAGTCCTCAAGCATTTTCAAAGTTGCAGCGGACGTTTTCTTTTCTTTCCAATCGCGACTCTCTTCCAGTGCCGGCGGGGTGTGCGAACGGACGTCCATGCCCAGTCCTATTCGTGGGTGTCGCAATATGGCTATGAGCACAATGTCATGGTTAGCCATGTACATAGAGCAAAGTACCGTCTTGCGGGCCTTGTCTCACTACCTGTATTCTCCGCATAAACGCAACCTTGACTATTTGCCTTACTAGCTAAGAGCGAGTCACCTGTGTGCGACTCAGAGGATAGAGCCATTTCCCCTGCACAGACAACTCGTCGCGTATCTCTGGCGAGAAAACAGTCAGACCGAGTTTGCCTGCAAGGGTTGCTCTGGGCGCTGGTGTTGGGTACCACTATCAAGTTTGTCAGGGCAAACCACATCTACCTCATTACGCTCGGTGAGGTGAGACGTATATCGAACCATCGATACCAAACCCTCACGCACAAAATCTTGGGCGTCCATCCATCCATCCATCCATCCATGCATGCATACACAGAAATATCATAACCGCAATACCCGCACTTCTCCCGTATTTACACAAGTAAGCACATGAGTATACCTATGCGGTAAGATTTTTGTTGCTGTCGTTGCTTTTGTGCTGTCGTTGCAGGGCGCTTTTTTGATGTCGTTGCGGGGGGGCGTGTTCTTTTTTGTGCTGGGCCGTATGCAGTATGCGGAAGTACACCGAAGCAAGAACCGCGGGACCCGCAACGACAGCAAAGACACCCCCCCCCCTCGCAACGACAACAAAAAAGAGCTCTCATCGTCCCCGTGGCACGTATTTTTGTTGCTGTCGATGCGGGGGCGCGTTTTTGTGTTTGCTGTCGTGCCTGGGGCCAGGGTTCGCTCACTCACTGGCTTCCTGGGTCCGCGCAAAGATAGCAAAAAGCAAACTACAGCAACAAAACAAAAAACAGGATCCTATACATATACATACAAGCACCATGCCATATTGCATGCATGCATGCATGCATGCATACCCAAGTACGTACGTCCATACCCACGTTCCTACCTACCTCCCTACCTACATAGCGGCGCTACCCGACCCAACCCAAGCCAAGCCAAGACAAGCCAAGCCAACCTGACCTAACCTACATCCGCGCATGCGTTCGTGCACTCGCACATACATACATACATACATTGCCGAATTACCAAATTAACTCCATACACTATCTACATCATACCTCCATACTTACGTACATACATACCTACCTCCATACGTAAACACATGAATACATGCATGCATACCTGCGTACCTACGCATCTACATACCTACATACCCACCTCCATACACAAACCTATACATACATGCATGACCTACATACCTACGTACCTACATACCTACATACCTACATACATATGCACGGGAGAACTCCGGTATAAGATGCTGTAGCGTAACTGCGCTGATGGCATCTTGAAACCGAGACCTTCGCTATTCAACCCCAGCTGCTTGCCGGTGCCAGGGCTGCTTCCGAAGTGCTCCAGCCAGTGGCATACAAGAATTGCGAGAGAAATCCCACAGAAGCGGCACGCGAGGCCGATTACGAGCATGGGAAGCACCCGCGTGGCTTGCACGAAGACTGTGACGTCCTAGGCTGACGAATTCGTATGCTGCTTCGCTTTGCAAGTTTTGGCCAAGGTAACAGCTCCCAAGCCCACTAACATGGACATGTCTCAAGCTAATCGAATGGTGAACCGTGCAGGTGAACAGGCACCCAGACCCCCGAGAGGCTACGGAGCATGCTGTTTCTGAATCCTAGCCCGGTACGCGGCACAACTCCCGACATCCAAGCTGCGCAAGCCTTGCGTTGAGGCAGTCCACACACGTGCTGCTGTAGAGTCATTGTTTGACGGTTTGCTCAATTTAGCATTGCCGCAACAAGACATGGCAAAGTCTCCTGCGTCGCAAAAAGGATGACACGATGGGTCGGATATGCCAACCTTGCTTAATCGAAACACTATGTGAATTGCAGTATGGCGATACCTTCGTGTCGCCTCCCTTCGACAATGCCCTTGTCAGTCTTCTACAGCTTGTGAATCATACAATTTCTCCAATCTCGTGCCCTGAGAAATGCTACAAATCCAGGCAGAGCACGCTCCTGATAATCCAGGTTCCCATGCTTTGCAAATCCTGCTAAACATGCAGTCTATCAGACATCATGGTGCTTTGGGTGCTCTCCGTCGTCCGCTCAATGTTTGCTCCAGGCAATGCCAATCAAAAGTAACGCACTGCAACTGTCCAATGGCTGTGTTGGTCTGCACAAGATGCTGCTCTGCCGGGCAGCTATCTTGCTGCCGATCATGCTGAAAAGGAAGATCTGCCCAAAAACCTGAGACGAGTGGAGGCCAGCACACATCTTTGAGCGCCCCACAGCAAGAATTTTGCCCCGCACTACGGGAGCAACAGCAACCTCAGTGACGCTCTCAGCTACCAAGGCTGCCAGCAGCCAGGCAGCCCAGACTCCACCTACTACAGCATCCAAGTTGTTCTCGCGATGCCCGGTCAAGTTGGCTTGACTGAAGGAGCAGCCCAGCCTCAGATGAATTCACAGGCAGCTCTGCACCGAGCCGAGGTCGACAGCCGCCGAGCTGCACAATCACCAGCAGCTCTGGCTGGAAGAGCGAGCCCGGCGCGAAGCCCATCGGAACAAGTGGCGCGCCGCCCGTCTCCTGAAGAGGGCCACACGGCGACACAGACAAATGCTGTCGAAGGGCGAAACGCACGAAAGGGTCCTTCGGAAGGCCGAGGCCAAATCCCGCAAGCGCCACTGCCAAAATGAAGAGATATGTCTCCTGCACCACGGGGGGCCACGACGAAGGGTCCAAAGTCACACATGCTTAGAGGCTTAGACTCTGCTTAGACTAGCTGACTAGCTGGAGGCTGGAAGGTCCTCAATCCTGCCTGTGAAGCCAAATGACCTGGCAGTGTTGCACACACAAGGCATGGCGAGCGTTTGCCAGGAAGATGATTTTCATGATTGCACCGAGAATGCAAAAGGTACCATATCGCATGATCGAGCCGCATGTTGCTGTTATTGTGGCCACCAATACAAGCAACACTACCGACTGGGCAAGGCACGCATGTCGTTTCTGCACCATCTGACCCGTAACTTTACCTGCCAAAACGGAAAGGATTTGAACACTATTGGCCTGTGCAGACCTTCAGCAACGTTCGGTCGCCCCGATTCGGCCTAAGGCGAAGCCCATGACGACGGTCGCCATCAAGCGAATAACATTGGCGCCGATAATTGTAGCCTCGGACAGCTTTCCGCATTCTGGCAGTCCCAAGTTGCTGGAAAGGCTGCGTTGTGTCGGCAATAGGCAGGCACCCGTGGCTTCTTGGTCGCTGGCCGGGTCCGCCGAAGGCGACTTTGACACTTCGGCAAAGCCCGACAGCAGCCCGAAAAGGGTCAGCACAAACGAAGCCTTGGCTGGTGTTGGCTCACACTCCATGGCACGACAATAGACCGGGAAAGAAGGCCGGCATGAAATCCAATGTCGGCCTCCAGCGGAGCCGTCGTAAGAACAAGTCGGGTGAGCTCTGCTTTTCCTGACGACCGGATAACTAGCTTGCCATGTGGTGCCCTTTCCCGAGGACCTGATGGTATCTGATCCTCCATCTCGATCATCTTCGGGATGACGATGCCATCCGCTAAGCCGCAGAGGACAGCTCCTGTCACGCTAGGACTAGGACGAGCGATGAACGTTCATCGCATCCACGTGCCGGGAAGCCCACACCCCATCTCCTGTCACACAGGCTTCGATGCGCGACAGCTCCTGCAAGGCTGAAGAGATTCCGCAACCGCAAAACATTGCCAGGACTGCCAGCATTGTCTGCTATCGTCTGCCAATCTTAGCAGTGTCTGCCTGGACCTTGCAATGTCCAGGCCTCCATGAAACACGCCCACATGGAGATGCCCACCTAACTTCGCGTTGTCTCTGTGTGCTGACAGCCGTCGCAGCCGGTGTTGAGATTGATCTTGCCATATCTTAAGGCGCCCACGAACTCACAGAAGCAGGGGACAATGCCCAGGATTACCTCCAGCTCTCATGACGAGTCGAGATTACAAGGCTTTGGACGAATCTTGTAGATCATGCCGAACATCTGGAAACACTTTGAAAAGAAACATGCTTGCACGTCCCAGCTCGTTCAACTCGATTCGGGACCTGTGGTGCGGGATTTTATGCAACTTCGCGACATGACGAGTTTTGGGAGTATTGTGACTGATCTCGAAGCCAGCGGTGAGGAGAACCAAGAAGAAGGCGCATTCCTCGGTGAAGAGCATTGTTCCATGCATGTATGTCATGTATGTCGTATCCTCAGGCCCAGGCCTGGAAATGATCACGTCCTTCGAGGATTTCCTTGGGCTGACAAGGTAAGCGAGGTGAGTTCGTTACGTTCTGCATGATGCTCCATGCTTTTTCAACGACGTGCTCCAACTCCAACCCACGCCGCGGAAGAAGGTGAGACATGCAGCTGTCCCGATGCTTCCGTGCTTCTGCTTGCATCAGGCCGAGTTTGCCACAGAGCCAGCCACTGAGCAGGACGCCCACTGGGCCGGGCAGGTTGCAGGACACGAAGAGGGCCCTGACAAATCACCGACACACTGCTACCATGAAGAGAATGCTTGCCCACGCTCATTGACGCTCACAGGTTCTGCTCATGCCAGTTTTCGTCTGCGAATCGGTGCGTCAATGCAGTGCAATCATACACACACGCACACACAGAGCCTTTTCAGTCTCGCCCCGGATCTCCTCCACCACACCTGCCTTAACAACCTGATCCTCCTGCCCCACCCCGACCCAAAGAGCCGCTGACAAGTGCACATGACTTGAGCCCCTCACTCTATCTCTCTCTCTCCCTCTCTCTATCTCTCTGTCTCAGCCCCTCGTTTCTGCGGCTCTGGCAGAGGAGAAAAGATTACCATGACGAACGCTGTGCAATGCCCCAATAATGCTCAATGGCTGGGCCTAAGCAGGTAGCCGACCAGCAGTAGCACAGCCAGCCCCATGACGAGTGGGAAGGCCAAGGGCGGCGCCGCCGACATGGCTCCAAGTCGCGTCTTGCGCGCTGGCACAGCACTGGCACAGCTTTCACTATTTGCCTTCCTCTGGCCGTCGGCCGATGTCAGCCGAATTCTATTTGGTTGACCGCAAGCGTCGAGAAACGCGCTGTGTCACATGTAAAGGGCACGGGTACACAATCACCTCCCCTTGGTAAGGTCTTGGTACAGCATCACACCAAGCTGAAACCCTGCATGAGGATCAACGGATGTGGATCGAGAAGTCCTGGCATAGGGGGGCATATAGGATCTGGCAGCTTGCCACAACGCGCTCACAACGCGCTCCTAATTTGACGTAAAGCTCAAGCAACTTGAGCCCCAGGCCAAGCACAAAATGCAGTAGCAAAAGACGTGACCGCAGCAGCTAGACTCATGCTCAAACCAACTGTACATACTGCCGGCAGCTGGGCCGAGCTGTTTCACCAAGGAGCACAGGATTTGATACGCAAACCTATGCCGGACAGCAGATGTCAGACATGGAGTGCTGGCGACTTTCGGATGCTCGAGCCACGGCCGTCCACACGCGTCTCTAAACGTGGCTCCAAGGTTGGGTGACACGAAGAAACTGCTGTAAAATGAGTTGAGTGGAGACTTTCATTGTTCACGACATCTTGGCTTAGTGTCGGATATCGCAGGCCAGTCAGTCAAGCTCAGGTCTTAAATCGTGACAGCTCTGAAGATCCCCACCTATGACGATCACATTTTAGTAGCCGTCTCAGATGCACTTTCACAGCCACAAAGAGCGAGCAAACTTTCCTCCCAGACAGCCAGGAGGCAACTGCAACTTCACACATATCAAGACCTCTTGGCATGCTCCCGGGCAGCACCTCCTCCCCATGCATCTGGCGAGGCAATGGCTGGGCGAAGCGCTCGCCAGGTTTCTTGTGGCCCTGTGTCCTTAAAGCAACATGCTCTTCGAGCAGCGAGCTTAAGGAGGAGAAGATACTTGCGCGACCTGATCACGTAGAAGCGCACTGAGAGTGGGACCCAGAAAACATGGGTATCAGACTGTCCTAAGTATGCTTGCAGCTGGGCAATCCTTCTGCTCATGCATTTCACCAGACCATGCATGGAAAGCTTCTTACATTCTACATCTGCTGCTGCATCCTTGCATGAACGAGACAAGGTGCGGGTTTTTGCCCAGGCCTCGCTCGACATAAACACGGCTTTGGGAGGTTGGAGACTCTGCAAAGGGTAAGAAAAGTGCGTAGCGGAATCAAAGCTTCAAGTTCAAATATTCTCAGAGCTTCCAGTTTTAGGCTTCAAGTCTCAGAACGGTAGCCCTGACTCATGACACTTGGCCGCAAGTGGAGTGACTGGCTATCTATCTGGGGTCCCAGCACGCGAACTTCAGAACTTTCCTGAGAGCGCGAGTTCACGTAGAGCAGCAAGTTCTGCAGATTGAGACTTCTGAAACAACACATACCGGACATACCGGCCAGATCACACACCAAAAACACCGCAATCGCGAAACGTTGAGAAACTGCAGCCCCTCAACTGCACGGCAAGGCACCTGCGCTCTCCGGATCAGGAGCTCCATGCACATCAGGAACCGTTGAGAGGCTGCCTGACGCAAATTTTATGGCAGGTTGTCCATCCCAGCGGGTCACTAACAAGCTAGACTATACGAGGACTGCCACTTCTGCCGCAACTGCCGGCTGAGGGCTTGCATGCGCCTGCTGATCACATTTCAACCAGAAGGATTCGATCGAAGCTCGACAGTGCGAACTTAATGCTTCCGGAACCTATGATGCTGCAGGTTGTATTGAGATCCGGTCTGTGAATGGTTGGATATTTCCACACCAAAGGGTTGAGTATTTTTTCGAAGCTAATGCAATTTTCCTCTTAAGGCTCCTGGTCTAGGCTGGCCCAAAGGCACAAGAGAGCTGAACAAAGAAAATCATGGAGGAATTATGCAGAATCAGGCTCTTGCCCTGATGGGGAGACTTCGGGGCAATGGTTCGTGATGGTGTCTCTTCATCGCACATGACCGCAGCTGCATGTCTTGGCTGCTACCCGCATGAAGCAGCAAGGAGCCTGACACAAAATGCATGAATCGTGCATGATGCATCATTGCACATGTTAGTAAGGATGAAGCAATGGGGAATTCGACTGAGGCTGCAGCCATATCGCCGAAGACAAATGCAAGCTTGCGCTTCATGAATTCAACGACAACGATGTGCTCCTGCAACGGCCCATGCATCCCCATGCGACCCTTCGAATTTTGGGCTTCACCCGATGCTGCTGCTGCGGCGGCTGCTGCTGTCGCTGCTGCTGTGGAAGAAACACTGTCCATGCTTCTCAAGACAAATATCAACTGCGGCAACCCCCAGATCTCTCCGCGTTCGAAAGAGGTAGAGGAGGCATCGGCGTGGGCCCCGTAAGCGACCCTGCAGAGAACCACCGGTCGTCATTTTTGACGATTCGGTACCTTGCGAGGTCTTGCGGTCGACGGCTTTGCAGCTGCTTTCGACAGCTCTGGTCTGCAGTGCATGCCCCAAACTGACTCTGAAGGTCAAGCAACACTTTCGACACAGCGCTGAGGGGAAACTCGATGATGCAGCCACTGCCCTGGTCAATCCTCAACAGCATTCCACCGTTTGAAGAATCATTCATGCAGGCTTTTCCAGCTGTGCAGCAGGGGTCGTGCTTGGAGTCAGATAGCGCAATAGCCACCAAGAGTCTTTAGAGTTTCCAAATTCTCCAGAATCTGACAGTGGATGTCTGAGTACTCCTCAGTAGAAGGTAGGAAAGAAGATCAAGGAGCACAGAAGCTTCGAGAATCTACTGGTGCAGACACTGTCAGACAAAAAATCGTGATGAGCTGCAGGAAACTCATGGGCGCATGACGTGAGGGCACTTCTTGGCTCAGAGAAAACCGTCCCCTGCTGTCAAGAGTCCTGGCTCGAGCCTGGCAGGAAAGCAAGAGCACTTCCGCCCTGTTAGAAGGACGGGGCAATGCGTTCTTCTACAGGCCGAGGTGCTTATCTGCGTCATATGCATGCCTCTGTGCAGGTCCAGAACGAAATCCTGTGGGCAAGGCGAGGCACGGAGGCGCTGCCACAGGCAAGGTGAGAGAGCCGGACAGACAGAGCAAGGGAGAGAGAGAGAGAGAGTGAATAAAAGGAAAGAGATAGTGTGCTGCACGCTTACCTGTCGAACAGCACCAGTGCATGACTCCCCTCACCAGTCGATTGACTTTTCATGATGCTGTAGAATATGGGTGAGTCCACATGCGAATCGCGAACATCCTTCTTTCGGTTAGCTCTGGGCATCAACCATCTTCGAAACCAGGTCGTATGAGCCTGGAACACCCGGAGTAGAGTCGCCCGGCGCCTTGCAACAGGTGACAACTGAAGTCTGCGGGATCGCATCTTCACGGCTGTCTGCAAAAGGACTCACAATTCCACTTCCGTCGTTCAAGCACTGAACTTGCCTGCATAGAATCAAGTACACACTCACACACTGACATTCACACACCTGAAGGTCTTCCACCGGCAGCTGAGACACTTGTCCTCGGGTTCGTCCGGAAGCGCGTCTGGTGGCAGCGGATATCGTAGCAGCCGTGGCAACTGAATGCGATCCCTGAAGACACACAAGGCAGGTAAAAGCACGACACAAGGATGCTACCGAAGAGAAGCATGACCATGCACAACCCCTCTCTTCGCAAGAAGCATCGCATGATAGCATTACTCTGAACACTGCATGGCATGGACGAAGAAAACGACTCAGCCGTTCCACAGTGGACCCAAAGACAAACTCCTCAAGCTGCACAGCCTACAAAGGAACCGGCCTGAAATCATGCTGGCGGGGAGTCATTTGCAGCTGCCTTGTCCATTCTCCCATGGCACCAGCACGTGGGGAGACCTGGAATGCTACCCGGCTGATACGCGGGCTTTGACAACATGCTCTCGTTGCATGCACAGAATCAGAGCATCCAAATTCCGGCAATCCTTAACAACCTGCGGCTCACAATCAGAGCCACGCAACCGTGACATCGAAGGAGTCCTGCTCCGTTAAGAGATGGACCGGGTGCGCCAACCGCGTTTCTAGGACGTCGCTTGTGAGCTGCACCTCACTCATGTGCAACTGCGAAAACTAAAGCATCAAATCTATGGATGACGGGCAGCAAAGTCGTTGACCAAACATGTGGGGTCTGCAGGCATGTCCTCATTTCTTTACCGCTGATTTTTACATCCAGCCATGGGCACAACCTTCATTTCGCCGTTCACAGAGGTCTGCTCGTGCCTCGGCTTCATCATGATAGGCTCTCTTGGCATCGCCCTACTCACTCCGCATCCTGCCTCATCCGTGGACCTAAACTTTAAGGCTTTACTGTAAAGTCTGTCCTGTTGAGAGTTTGGAACCTTCATGGATCTGGTGAGATTGTGCCGCTCAAGGTACTGGACGTTGCAACACAGGAGGTACCTGCAACAAGGTCTGCGTCAGCTACAACTGCAGCTTGACACGACATGAAGAATCAGACTTAGGATCATGCAGAGCTTCAAGACTTGTGCTACAAAGTGCTTGATTCAAGGCCTTGCAGCCCTCCCGCACAGATTCGGACTACATGCCTGCCTGTCAAGGCCGAGGGTTGTAATCCAGTCGCTCATCATGCGGATCCTTCCGGTCATCTAAGAAGATGCAGCCAATGCAGGAACGTCACTGTCGTGTCTTTGCAACAGGCGATGCATCTAAAATCCAACCAAAGGAAGTCAGTCCGTCAAGTCATGGGGGCAACCATTGCACGCGGTCTCGGCGCCATCAGGGAGCGGCAATGACGTTGCAAAAACCAGCAGATTTGGTCGCACCAGTTCGGGCTTCGGGCACACCACGGCGGCCGCTGCTCCAGCTTCTATTTCTCGCTGCAGGATAGGTGCGTCTCAAAAAGTTTAGCTTCGGTCCTGATCTGATCGCATGTTTTGGCTTCAACTGCGCTTTTTTGCCCCTACCTTTCATGGCCTCGAGCCGAAACCCAGCAGGTTCGCACGTACTCCTCTCGGCCAGCGCGCCACGGAGGAAGTCTTCCCCTTCAATCCCGGTGTGCAGCTCCCACATTCCCAGGGAAGTCCCACCTGCGCCTTCACCTGCCAGGCAACATACTTAGTATTCAGGAGAGCCATGAGGACCGTCGAACAAGGAGTGGACATCACAATGCACCAAGCCCCCAGACAAAGCTTCTGAGAATTGCTTGTAATGTATAACCAGTCAATGCTGCCCTCATGCATTCCGAAGGCCCGCCAAATCACCTGCACACGAGTGTGTCCGAGATGCAAGAAACTGCAGGTCCCCGCCTATCTACATCAAGCTTATGGATGTCGGATAAGGGGGTAATGCTTGAGCCATAAAATGGCTCCTCTTGCGGTCAGCAGATGTCTGCAACAAGCACTCTCTGTAGCAAGTACCTTTCTCTGCCTATGTCCTCCAACCCGCATTCTGATACTTCCGAAATCCAGACATGGCAAGGCATGTTGAAGGTACGGACCAAAAGCATCAGCAGAGTGAGCAGACGAGCAACAGTCAACAATCCCAAGCTCCCACGTGAGGGTCGTGCTCGCGGCTGCGCTCGGCAGACTCTGAGGAGGCAGAGCGTCGTTTCTTCTTCTCCTCCCACAGAGGCCAATCTCGACTCTTGGTATTGAAAGGCTGAGATGTCTGAGAACGCTCATGTGAAGTACCTACCACTGCGACAGGTCTGAGCCACAAAGCTGGAGGTAAGGCCTGACTGACTGACGCTTCAAAGCCTGCCTAAGCGTTCTGATCTCATCAATTCCTGTCAAAACCTTTTGAGGTCTGTGGTCACCTCGCTTGTTGCTCTGCAAACCCACAAATTCCCCAACCCTCGCAAGGCGATTGAAACTTTCAGCCATTGTATATGAGCTTTGGAACGGAACAGGTGCAAAGCATACATAATAACATGCCTCGCTGGAATGTAAACAGTTGCTTTCACATTGCATTCGATGCTTCATGCGAATTTGTGTATTTCCGGGCTCCTTCTTTTCCTTGCGGTCGCGCTCACGGTCGCCGCGGTCCTCACGCTCGCGCTCGTCCTTGAGCATGGCGACATGTCATGGGTGACAGGTAGCAGTGTTGCGACAGACTCTGCAACTGCCTGGGATGTCCTGGAATGTCTTGGGATGCTGACGAGCTTTACCGGATCGGCCTCTGATGGCCTCCGACAAACATTTCTGAGGATGCTGCTTCCTTTCCCATCGCTGCGTCGCCTGCCAAAGCTACCGACGGGTACAGGCTGCTGCAGGGCTGTGTGGCAGCAAGCACGTCTAGAGTTCCATCGCCACTGCACCAAGAACAAAGAACACCAAGAACGCGAACGACAACTCTCGAATCATAATTAGGTGGATGTCTCACATGATGCTGACTATTCGCCAGGAGCAGGAGCAGATGATGACCCCTTTTCCTAGAGAACTTCCACACCAATCTGGATGACTGGGCGGATTTGGCGAAGGGCGCATTCAGACACTTGCAGGTGCCGCTCGAAATTGTTACACAGTGCAAGAATCAGCCACATGCCTGCTATCTGCACCCGTATTTCGGCAGCGAACTGTGCGCTGGAAACGGCCGCGGAAAAGGTCAGAATCCGGGGCACTCGGCACATGAACTTGACCAGACTTCATACCAAAACATGTATACTGTTCACAGCTCATGAAACTGCATTAGGGTCGAGATAGCACCTACGCACATCACATCGTGAGCTCGAGTCTTCCTTGCTTGGAGGACAAATCAGAGCCCCCGAGACCCTCCGAGCCACACAGGTGGCGCTTCGTTAAAATCCACGTGTCCCGTAGCCACATGTGGGACCGCGGCCGCCGATTGGAGGGGAACGGGAATTTGGCGATGTCCCCAGCCTGGCACCAAAACCCAACGACTTACCAAATGCTTCGGTTGACTCCGACAGCTTGACACAAATCCAATGCAGGGTCGTAAACCTGTCTGCTGCACTGGCCCCCAGACACGTACATGAGTCTCATCGGCCGAAGCAAATGTCCGCTTGACCAACGGCACCTTCCAAGCTTGAGGCAGGCTTGGGTTTGGCAATTGTAAGCTGGGGTGCACCCACATGCTCATGAACATCGATGGTAGCCGATAGCACACCAGAAATAAGGCCTGCTGTTTTCCACAGTCGGGGCGAGGGATAGCATTCAGGAAAGTGGAGTTGAGTCGAGTCTTTTCCTTTGACGGAATCTTCTCGCCGGCCCAAGCAGTGGCCTGCTAACGGCGGGCTGCGTTGCACTGAAAGTTGGCTGCGGGGGGTGGTTCACAAAACTTTTTGGCATGCCAAAAGGGCGTGTTCTTATGCTGACGCTCCAAGGCCAGCGAACAGGCTTAGTTTAGGTTTGGGACACGCCTTTGTCGGGGCAGTTCCTAGAATCTGGTCGCGTTTGGAGTTCTGGCGCGTTAGCCTGCCCTTCCAATATCTAAATTTAAGACGTGCTGATGTTGTAGGTGCCACTACATTCGACAATCTCCTGGTTCGAATCGGTAAGGCATGCACCAGCTGTGCGGCGGGTGTGAGATGGCCAGCATATGTCAACTCTCGCCTCAGCAGCCAAGGTTGTAGCAGCTACTTCATAAGCAGTCTTCGAAGACTTACACCGAGGCGTCAGATGCTTCCCATCTTGCACTCAACAGCCGTGTCTCCGAAAATCTAGCGTGAATGCCGCACTAATCGATAATTTCTCGTGACAGCATGTAGCAATGTAGTATTGCACAATAACTGCAACGTAATGCTTTCCCCAAGCATGATAGGTTCGCAGCACCTAAGAGATACAAGCCGACGCAACAAATACCCTGGGGTCGGGGCTCCAAGCCAAACGTTAGTGGTTCCGACGCCTGGCCACGCCAACAGGGAAGGAGCCAGAAATTGCGACAGAGCTGCCACCGAATGGTGCGTCATACAACCGCTGTTCTAGTTGCCTCGTGGACCATGGCATGGCAAACCTTTGTCAGGGAGGTGCACACGGACAGCGCATGCCAACGCTAAAGCAGCGCTTGCCACGAGAGCAGCTGGGCTGTCTGTCATTGCCACAAGTTTCGGCTTTTATCACTAGTACATCGCACCTGAGGCGAGCACCACTTTACAGCTGCTTTGCAGGTGCAAGTTTCAGGGACTCTAACGAACAAATCACTACCAGCATGAGCTACTGATATTCATTCTCGTTCATGCAGAAATGCGACCTGTCTGCTTGCGTGTGCAACAGTATCATGAGCATTGCAAGTGATGAAACAATGAACAAACAGCAATATGAATTAGCATGCGCCTTACTACCGAGAGATGGAGCCGATATGCGGAGAGATCCGGCAGCCTGCGACCGCAGTAAACCCAGAAGCGGAATTCAAGCGAGCTCGCGGCACTGCCTGCTGCCATGTTACACAGCTGCTTGCTCACATATTTTCGACCGGCAACCCCAGGGTAAACAAAGCGCGTCCATGCTTCTCACAAGGCGTGCAGGTATCGTTGAAGACGGACTTCGCAGCCGACCGCACAAGACGTGCAACGATATTCCTATGCAAGGCCACCAAACGACTGCCCACCCGACGAAGGCTTCGTCTGCAACTCCGGCACTTGTAAAACTTCCCGTATCTACTCTTGTGCAATCACAGTGAGCTGCAATGACACAAGCAAGACAGCGACCACGGCATCGAGACTCTAAAACAAGCAAAATGTCTCCACTTGACAGAGGCACTCATCCGTAGCAGGCCACTGACGACTTGGATTTTTTTTTTTTGGCAGGTACAGGCCTCGCAAGGCGTTAGTTTCTCTCAGAACTTTGCAGAAAGTGACAGTCGGGCCCAAAGTCATCCAAGACAAACGGATGGAGACCAATCCGGCCGCCGTTCAGCAACTGAGGACTTGGAGTCAACCTGGAAGATTGATGCATCGGCAAGGCCCTAAGTTCAACATGGATTGCAAAAAGAGGCGCAGAAACAAAAATAGCAAGCATGGACCAAAATCCTCTACTGTCATGCAAGGTTACATGGCTGCAGCAAGGATAGCGGTCCACGAACCACACGAAAGTGGCTGTCAGCGAGACTCACGCCCTCAGGACAAGACTGCGCGCAATTGCACTCAAAAACACTGTAGTCCCGGGCATAGCCACAGCCAAATAAGGTGCAGTAGAATCATTGTATGCCACATGGCGGAGCATTTTGCAGGGACGGCAAGGTGCGGCGGTCCAAAAGAAGATTGTGCGTGGGTGTGTGGCAACCTTGTCATCTGCACACTGACACTTACACATTCTTTCAGCGAGTGTTCACGCGTCTTGCGTGTCACCTTCCCCAAGACACCTTTTTTTAGGTTCATTGTTGTGATTGTTTCGTGTTCTTTGCATTTATTTGTCAGCTCTGCACAGCTGCGTTTGTTGTACTTCCATGGCTCAATACTGGGCTTCTCGGACCATTATATTTTTTGTTCTGTGTTTTTGCTTTGAAACATGAGAAGTGAAAAGCCCATCATCCGCACTGCCGTAAGCTTGGCCAACCAAGCCCAGCGGTATCATTATTCCGGGTCCCGTACTATAGTCGTGAAAAACTTAAGGTCCCTCCTAGACCTTTTCCCTTGGAAGAACACAGTCACTACAACCACAGCGGACAGCTGCAAGTCTTTTTCACTCAGCTTGAGCCAAACAGTCACGGAGTGCG
>BGNK01002081.1:6591-46336 GCA_003297005.1 Symbiodinium sp. clade A Y106
TACTGGCGGCGGTGTGTGGGTTTCTTTCGTCTGGCCTGTGAGCTGAGTGTTCCTTGTGCCCTCCTCCTACCCGGCCCTGCCTGCCGGGCTTTTGGCACAACGCTCGAAAGGTTGGGCCGCGAGCTCTCTTGTGTGCTGAGGTGGCTCGACTTTGAAAAGCTAGGCGCCGAAACACCTGGTGGCCTGATGTGCCTCTGTTCCTGCCTTGACAGTGGTGCTCTCAGCTCCTTCCAGGGCCCCTCTGACCTTGATGCTTCTTTCCGCCCTGGGGACTCTGTGCGCTCCCTCCTCGGCCGTGAGCTCCTCCGGTGTTTCTCTCGCACCTTTATGGCACAAGCCTGTACTTCTGAAAAGCCTGGCATTGAGTCGATTGCTGTAAATGATGTACTTGCGGCAGGAAAGTGGAGGGTTGACACCGTTCTCCCATGGAGGGGAAATTCACATATTAATGTGCTGGAGTTGGCAACCGTTGTTGCCCTCCACCGGCAGCTTGCAATCTCCCATGCCGACCACCGCGTCACCATCTTTGTCGACAGCCAGGTGGCAAAGAGTGCCGCNTCACATATTAATGTGCTGGAGTTGGCAACCGTTGTTGCCCTCCACCGGCAGCTTGCAATCTCCCATGCCGACCACCGCGTCACCATCTTTGTCGACAGCCAGGTGGCAAAGAGTGCCGCGGCGAAGGGAGATCATCGTCACGGTCCCTGGGTTTCGCTCTGATGAGGTCAATGGCCATCCAGGTCGCCTTTGGGTTGTTTGTCGCTTATGGCTTCGCCCCTACCCGGCTTAACGTTGCCGATGACCCCACGAGGTTTGCTGACCTACGTGACGCTGCCAGTCATCGACTCTTTGAGCTGCTCCCTGCCCCTGCGTGGCATGCTGTGTCTGCTCTGAGAATGCGTCGTCCCCTCGCGTCCTGGGCGCGGCTCTTCCTCCTTGTTGCCCTTGACTGCCCTTACGAGAGATGTTTCCTTCTGTCCCTGATTTCAGGGCCCTTCTCCAGGTGGATCTCTGGAGCAGATCATAGCGGCTTGGACTTTGACTCCACGTTGGGCTTTCCTGGTGAGGGGCCTAGCCTCTTCAACCTTGTGGGCCTCTTCCCCTTTTCGCTCTTCAGCACCTGTGCTAGCTCCCACTCTTTTGTCTTTGTGGTCGAGCTCTTTCTCCTCTTTTCTGATGCTGCTGCCTTTCTTCTTCCCCGTCTGGACTTTGACTCCACCTTGGGCTTTCCTGGTGAGGGCTGGTTTTGGTTCAGGGTCTTTCTTCTGATTCCGTGCGCCATGGCCGTTGTTGCACCNGCTGCCTTTCTTCTTCCCCGTCTGGACTTTGACTCCACCTTGGGCTTTCCTGGTGAGGGCTGGTTTTGGTTCAGGGTCTTTCTTCTGATTCCGTGCGCCATGGCCGTTGTTGCACCAAGTACTCCTGCCGAGCAAGAGAGAGCTAGGAGGCGATCCCCAGTCTTACTGGTCGCCGACCGAGTGGTTCGACCAGTGACCCGAAGCAACCGGGAAAGGCTGTCTTCTGCTTTTGACGAGTGGCTCCAGGAAACGCATAGTATTTCTTTACGCGACTTAGTTGGTTCAGCTGGAGATGTGTCTGAGAGGGTTGCCGGCCTCCTGGTTGGCTATGGTCAGGCCCTTTTCCGAGGAGGCCACTCGTACTATAAGTACTCCGAGACAATCAATGCGGTCGCTGCTTTAAAGCCCAGCATCAGACGAAGCCTCACATATGCTTGGGATCTTGCTTTTGCCTGGCTGACTGAGGAGCCCCATTGTCATCACAAGGCCATGCCCTTGGGTATTCTTTTAGCTGTGCTGAGTGCTGCTTTGGCCTGGGGCTGGGCTGCAGAGGCGGCCTTATTTGGGCTGGCTTGGGCTGGATTGCTTCGGCCCGGTGAGATACTCTGTGCGAGGAGGTCTGACCTCATCCTCCCACGCGACGCCGCCCCTGGTACTAAGCACGCCCTGCTTGTTATCAGGAACCCAAAGACACGCGGCAGGGCTGCTCGCCACCAAAGTGCAAGAGTTGACCCAGCTGATATCATTGAGCTCCTTGACGCTGTCTTTGGAAACCTCCCGGGGCATGTTTTGCTCTGGCGGCAGTCGGCTGCAACCCTGCGGCGACGACTTGAGCAGATCCAGGAGCGGCTTGGTCTGATTGAGGCGGGCAAACCGGCTTTTGATTTGAGCTCCTTCCGGCCGGGGGGCGCCACTTGGACCCTGAATACCACCGAAAACTCGGAACTGGTGCGGCGGCGCGGCCGCTGGTTATGTGTTATGGATATATACCTCCAGGAGGTCGTGGCTATAACCTACTTACCTTCGCTCGCGCCGGCCACCAGGGAATGCATTGATGCTTTGGCTGCTGAGTTCTCGGCCCTCCTTCGCCGAGTTATCTTCTTCATGTCACACGGGATCCCCAGAGCTACCTGGTTTGCCCTGCTCCGACCTCAAACGTGAGCAACTGCGGGAAAATGGTGCAAGAAAAATGTCGGATGCTACAGCTTTGGATGGGCTGGGACAGTACAGGGGTGGGGTGGCATTCCCTCGATCCTCCGGGATCCTGTGGACTGCCACTCCACCTGGGAGAGTTTTCTGGCTACGCCTTCGCTGCTTCGCAGCACGACAAAACCTTGCCGAGGCTGGCGGGAAAAAGACTGTGAGCTCGGCTGCTTATATAGGGATTCATATAAGGAACCCTAATCAAGGCCCAAAAAGGTTCCTACATTGTTGATGCAGTGGTGAACTGAGGGCTCCATTTCGCTCCCGTCGGGGGTTTAGGGTTTAGGGTGCTGGCTTCAGGGCAAGGGGAGGTTCTCCAAGGATTCAGGTTCACCGATGTCACAGGCCTGGGGCTTGAGGGGAATTCTGCGAAGGTATACGTGGGGTTTAGAGGCAGCTTCGTACATTGTAAATGCTGTAAGCATGTCTATCATATGAATATCATTAATGTGGGTGTTGTCATCCTGGTCGTCCTGTGCTTTGTTGGTATCATTACCCGTGCCGCGACAATTGCGCATGGGTTTCATCAGGACTAATAATGAGGCCCTTTTGAGATAGTTGTTGCGACATTCCTGTGCTCAGGCAGAGACAGAGAAAGGAAAATCGGGAAATCGCCCGATGCGTACCAAGGTGCTGAGGGTGTTGAGGGTTTGGGGTTTCGGTTTTGCGGGTTTGTGGGGGCGCTATGAAGTTTAGGGTGCTGTGGCTACTTAGACCCAGAGAATGACGCAGGCTTGCACCCAGAAGTTAGAGGCGAGCTGTCGGCAAGAGTCACACGCAGCTTCTGGAGTTTAGAGTTTAGGAGTTTCGGGTTGATGGGACGTCACGGATGCCGACTCCGTTTGTCTTGGGGGTCCAGGAATTGGAATATTCACAAGACGCTGTCTTGCGGTTTCAGCAAGTGAAAGGCTATTCCGGGCGAAAAAATGCATGAATAAAACCATTCCCTGGTAGTGCCTAATACTAATGTGGTAGAGCATAAACAAGTCCCGAAGCCAAATTCTAATTTTCAAGGGCACTTTTTTACTGTAGGGCTTTGAGGTTAAAGAGACATTTCGCAGGCAACGCTCTCGATGGCAGAATCGATGGGCTGGGGGTGGGAGAGTGAGGCCGATATGTTGATGATTGGTGATGGTTCATGATGATGATGATGACTATGACGATGACGATGATGCTGATGGTGGGTGCTGGTTGTGCAGGCGCTGGTGGTGCTGGTTGTGCCGGTGCTAGTGCTAGTGGTGCTGGTGCTGCTTCTGGTGGCGGTAGTGGCCTGTGGTCTGGGTGGTTGTGGTGGAGACGATGATGCTGGTGAGTCAATTGGAGAGGGGAAAGGGTCTTGTGCTTTAGAGGTCTTCGAGAGCAGAGAACGTGGAGAGCATGCGGCCGACGGTGAGGTGGAGGATGAGGATCAGTAGGGGCAGAAGGCTCCTTTTGTCAAACTTCAGGGACCTCCCCCGAACTCGATCGTCCGAGCCGGTGCCAGGTGAGTATGAAGGAGTTCTCGAAATATGACATTGATCCAGACAGGCCACGCTTGAAATTGTAGTGGCATGGGGCTCTCCAGTTTCACTCAGAGTGTTTATATCTGTTTGTAAGCGGTGACGCCGCGGGGTCCCTCTGACAAGCGGGAGCCTTGCACCATGGGTCTGCGCAGTGGCCCTCATCAGCTCGGATTGGTTTCTTGGAGGTTGTTTGCTCTCGAGGCTTTGATGCTCGTGCTGGTAGAAGTACTCCAGCCTTCAAAGAGCATCCTGCAGAGCGAGTTGGGCAAGTATCCCAACTAGAGGCACATCCCTCGAAATTGAAAGTAGCCTTATTACACCAAAACCCTATTCTAACTATTAAGGCCCCTATATTAACCCTACACAGATCAGCGGCAGTGGTTTTCCAGCTGTGGTGCTTCAAAGCGGAGCTACGTCACACAAGCTTGCGAAGTCCTCGGATAATGAAGATTGTAAAGGTAGTGGTGGTGAGGACCTCAAGGATAGTTCTGACGGTGCCCGTGGTGGCCGAAGACGAGAAAAACGATGCTACTTTCAAGATGAGAACAAATTCCACATTGCGAATGATAGCGAAAGAGGCAGACAAAAACAAGAAGTCCAAAGATTTAACTACTGGACCATGAAGCTGGGACTCACAGCGACAACAAGACAACTCTCGTGCGCAATGGGTAGCCAGTGTATCATTGTCATAGTGATAATGATGAGAATGATGATGATGATGATGACTGATGATGATGGCGACTGCGGGGGTTATAACAATCACGAGTGGTGACGGTAAAAGTGAGACGCTGACAGCTGGGGTCCGTGTCTTCATGGTGCTGACCATGTTGATGACGAGGGTCCATAACGGCGATGGTGTGAAAATTAGGGCCCCCTTTTGGGTACCCTTAATTGTAGCTGCCGTATTATATTAGGGACCCAGAAAGCCTCGTGCAGGATCCAGCGGGGCCTGGACTCTCGCACAACCGTGATGGTGAGAAACCTTGTGGGGAACAATGCGCGCAAGGCGGGAGCCGGGAGCGGGAGCCCGAGGTTGGACGACTCAGGGCAGCGTTTACGAAGCTGTGAGTTTTGGAAGCATGCAGTGAAGAAAGGAATCGCAAGCCTTTTCCTAGTAGAGTAGGTAACCTTTAACCTTTTTTGGATAGTATAGTCCCTATATAATCCCTATATAACCAAAAAGGTTAACCTTTAGTTCCCCATGATACCCGACAAGTAGGTTTTTGATTCCATGTCCAAAGCCCTGAGCCGGCGAAGATGAAGTCTTCCTCATGTACAAGAGCTCTGCACGCCAGACTCATTTCAAGGGATGGGGGGATTGGGGGGATGGGGGCGGGGGCTTTTTTGGCCTTTGGGAAGTGTAGCCGTTCTTACCTTCTGTCACCGCTCGGCGCCATCGGAAGGAGTTCCTCATGTTCTTGGAGAAGTGTGGTCTTGCAGACAGCGCGGCCCACAGCAGCCCACGAGCGATAGACCCTAAACCCTAAACCCAAGTGTAGACCCAAGGCAAAGGCTTTCAAGCGCAAAGCCGAAGTCTCAAGATTGAAGTGCTTCCCAGAAATGGGGATTTCCAAAAATAGGGGACCCTAATATAGTACCCTAAATAGTGGGATCCTTATTATAAGGAACCCCCTAATTTTCGGAAACTCCCAAATCTGCGTTGCAAGCTAAGCAGCTAAGGAAAGCATGAGGTTTCCTCAGCCCATGATTGCCTCAACAGGCAGGCTTCATCAGAAGTAATTTGCTTTGAAGAGCCGGTTGTTAGTAGAAGTTTGGAGGTGAGTAAGAGTGAACCTCGAATCCGAATCTTTGTACGTGTGAACCCTAAAGCCCAAACCCCAAACCCTAAACCCTAAACCACTCATGCCACGCTCGGTGCATTCAGGATTCACCTTCTTCTACATGCCTTGCAAGGACGCAGGGGGTGGGAAGGTGCTGGGGGGCGCAAGAGCTCAAGCCTTTGGGGCTGGGAATTCCAAAACTGCATCCGGCGGAATGCGGCTTGAAGACCCCTGACCTTCAGACCCTATAACCCAATACCCCAAACCCTAAACACTGAAACCCTAAACCCTTGACCTCTTAAAACCCGAAAACCCCAAACCCTAAACCCTCAACAGAATTTTGCAAGTCTAAAGCCGCCCTTCCTTGTCCTAAACCCTAAACCCTAAACCCTGTAAACCCTAAACCCTAAACCCTCCAGGAGCACCGGAATGTCCCAGCAGGTTTTGCGTTCATCAACTTTATCGCGCCCGCTGCTCCTCGGACTCCCAGGTCCTTGGAGGTTTATGGGACTTAGTAAGCACAGTTAGAAGTACCTTAATTGAGTTTTTAATGACAAATCAGAAGCGAGATCGAAGTATAGTTACCTACTCAAAACCCAAGTTACTAAGTCTCATGAAGCTTTAAGTCTCTCTTTGATCTTGGGTTTGCGGCTCGGCTCTCCTCGTTGGGGCTTTTGCGGGGCCTGGAGAGTGTGTCAGGGCCTACTTGGTGAATGCTCAAGGCTGCACATAAAACTCCGGCCAACCTCATTGCCAGTCGCAGTCGCGACCGCGCGGCATGCTCGGCCTGAACCTTCGAAAGACAAGCAGAGAACAACATCTCTCGTGGGCCCGCCAAGGATGTGCACAAAATTCTCGTGATGGTTGGGATCCCCAGAGGGTTTGAAAAAAGAGTTTTGGCTTTCAGACCCGACTTTGGGCTCGGCCTTCAGACTTTTACAAAGCTTTGGGGCTTGAGTCTTTGAAAGGTGGTAGAAGAGTCAGAGATGCCGTGCCATAGCAACTATCCGCGGTGTTTCGTGGAATGTAAGTTTGAGTTCTTTGGATGTTGGAACCCCTTTCCTGTCGGAGCTTGTGATGGCTTCCGGCAGCCCAAGCTCGGAACCCTTCGCTCTGAACCCTGATAGCTTCAACACTTCGTGCAGCTCATCCCAGATTTTTCGAGCAGGTGAAGAGTGGTTTCTGGCGAGAATGCAAGGGCGATGCGCAAGCGAAGGCTGGACGTCGTCGTTGAGAGCTGCAAAAACCCTGCCCACGTGTTTTTGCAAACATGCATGCATATGTGTGGTACAACCACACTGGTAGGAGTCAAGGTAAGAGCGCAGCATTGTTTGTAGATAGCCCGGTTTCGCGGAAGTGTCCTTCCAGACATTGTAGGTTCAGGTTCCGTAATATTCTTGTTTGGACGGTTCCGGTGTGGGAGTTTCCGAAATTAGGGATACCTTATTTTGGGGTCCTTATAATAAGGATCCTACTATTCAGGATACTATAGTAGGGTCCCCTATTTTCGGAAACTCCCACATGTTCTCCAAACCCTGTGAGTTCAATAGCAGTCGGAATCATTAGTAAAAGCGTCCCGGGAGATAGTCCCTATGTACTCATATCATAAATACCCGAAAGGCCGGTTCTAATCTTCAACAGGGTTTCTGTGTCTGCGCAGGCCGCACAAGCCAGCTTCAGGAGCTTTCGACACTCGTGTAGAAATCAACAGGGCGGAACTTAGCACAGTTTAGACGGATCTATACAACCATGCGAAGCGAGCAGCACACTCCCCAGTCCAAACTCAAGGCCTCAACCCTGTGCCCAAATCCCACAAGCCTTCAACCCTGCACCTAAACGCAAACCGCAAACCCTAAGCCGTAAGCCTAAACCGTAAACCCTAAACCCAAAACCCTAAATCCTTGACACGACTCTTTAGCATGAAAGCCAAAAAGCCAGAAAACCCCTGAAACCTACCTTTGGTTAGTAGGGAATGGAAGAATGGTAGCAATAGTAGTTATAATTCTACCCCATTCCTCCATTCCCTACTAACCAAAGGTAAGTAAACCCTAAACCCTAAACGCCTAAACCCCTAGGGTAAGTTTCTGGATTCCCTACTAACTTTGGCAAGGAAAACGACCAAAAAGACCCCCCTAAACCCTAAACCCAAAACCCAAAACCCTAAACCCTAAACCCTAAACCGCGCAGGCGCCTGCAATCAGTTACGCGCGCTTCCAGGGCCACGAGGCCGAAGCTGTCGGTCCTTAATTTTGGGGTCCTTATAATAGGGATCCCAGTATTTAGGTACTGTCTTAGGGTATTTTGGGGTCCTTATAATAAGGATCCTACTGTTTAGGTACCATATTAGGGTCCCCTATTTTCATAAAAGCTTCGCCCACCCACCGTGGGGGGCTCTAGAGGGGATTGCAAGAGTTGCTGCCGATAGGGTTTACTATGAAGGGGCCTTTGGGGGTCATAGGGGCACGCACACTCACACTGACACGGAGACTCCCTCTCTCGCTCTCGCTGCGGTGTCCATGCGTCTCGGTGTCTCGTGTGTCTCTATCGGGGTCTGTTTGTGGTTGTCTGTGTTCCGTGTCTCTGTGTGTCGCTCCCTTTCGACTATTGTTGAGTATGCTTGTAGGTGTACACTACATGTACATAGACATCACACGTATATGTGTATGCATGCAGGCATGCTTGATGTATGTAGGTAGGTAGGTAGGTAGGTAGAAATGTAGGTATGTGTACGAGCATGGATACACGTATACATATGAAGTAGGCAAGCAAACGAGTAAGTCAGTGATCGAGTGAGTGAGTCAGTGGGTGAGTGGGTCAGGAAAAAAGGACGTATGTGATGCATCTCGGCGAGCCAGTGCTTATGGAAACATGCTGCAGGAAGGCATCTGCAAAGCTACATATGATGCCGGTGCCCATCTAAGGGTCCCCGGTGCCCATCTAAGGGTCCATGCAGGCATCAACAAGGGCGGGGTTTCAACAGGTTTGGAACCCTAAACCCTAAACCCTAAGCCCTTAACCCTCAACCCACGGAGCCATCGGTCACCTGTCGATTTCGGTTCGCGCTTAAAGGAGCTGGTGACACACTTCAGCAGCTCCGCGGCCGGAACCTGAGTGACAAAAGCAGAGCGGTGTTGTGGGGTTCAATGCTGACATGACCTCAGAGTTTTTGCAATGTGCATCCGCATGGGTTCTAAGTTTTCTGGCTCTTCAGAATATCTGCACAGCTGTGTGTGTGTGTGTGCGTGTGTGTGTGTGTGTGTGTGTGCGTCTTGCATGTCGCTCTCCATGCCTGGTGCGAGACAGTAACATCCAAAGTGCCACGGAGATGTCGTGCAATTATGAGAGCCATCGGCATTCTTACTGGTGTTGAGGTTCTGTCGGGGGTTTACTCCCAGAGTCCACGAGCCCACTAGGCCGAAACTTTGTGGAGCAAGGTCCTCCACGAACAAGACCCGGAGAAGCGACCCATCTTCCGACCCGATGCTGCCGTGAAGGCGGCCAAGGACGCCAGGGTGGCAGGGAGGTTGGTTGAGGCGTCGTTCTGGCCTTCTTGTTTCTTCACACACTCCCAGACATACTTTCTGAGCTTAGCTGCTTATCAGGTATCAAGTCAGTTGCTCTGCTTGCTGCCTTAGATCATTGCCTCGCTCTCGCAAGCTCACCCAGCAAAATAGCCCAAATAGCCCGTAACCCTAAACCCAAACCCTAAACCCTTAACCCTTAAACCTGAAACCCTAAACCCTCAACCCCTAAACCTTAAACCCTTAAACCCTAAACCTGTCAACCTTAAACCCTAAACCACCAAGCTAGCCCAAATAACCAGAACCTTAAACACTTAAGCCTTAAAACCCTAAACCTTCAACCTGAAACCTTAAACCCTAAACCCCGAACCCTAAACCCCTAAACCTTTAACCCTTAAACCCACAAAACCTAAACCCTAAAATCCAGGAGAACCCAAACCCTAAACCCTCATAGTAACCCTATAGTATAACCTTCATAGTAACCCTTATAGTAACCCCTAAAGGAACCCTTAGAGGAAGCCCAAAAGGAAGCCCTAAAATCCAGGAGAAGCAGAGGGCTGAGTCAGCCCAAAAGGATGAAAGCCCGGGCGCCCATCGAAGCGGCTTTTTTTTCGTCTCAGGGTGTAGGTGTCAAGTTTTAGGGTGTTTTGTAGTTTTGGGGTTTAAGTTTTAGGGTTTTCTAGCTTTGGGGTTTAAGTTTTGGGGTTTAAGTTTTGGGATTTCGTTTAGGGTATCTCGGTATCTGAGAGTCTCTTGGGCCAGGCCGGTGAAAGTTCGTGGTGTTGATGAGCATGGTGACGGTGACTGTTTCGAAGTAGGGAGGGTGATGGTGGTGGTATGATGATGACTTCGACCAGGGTACATCAGATTGTGCTTGACTCTTGCCTCGCCTCTTGGTGATGCTTCCTCTTGTAGTATTTCTGGCCGCTTTCAGGATCAAGGCGTGGCAGCTCTGCAGTTTAGGTTCATTGATCTCTTGCATTGGGAAAGTTCCGGCCGCTTGGGTCTAGGACCTCTCTTTTTGAAAGCCTTATCCCAAAATCCCTAAACTTTGCCGAAAACCCGAAAATGCGGGTCCTCAGTGTCGAGCTTCTGGTTTGGTGTAGGTGGGAGCATGTGGAGGTGCTTGCACATGCGCAACATGTGCGTGCCTATGCTTGTATGTAGGCACGTGCCGGGGAACACACGCTTGGAGTATACCTGTGTATCTGTTTCTTTAGAGATGTGTCGAGATATGCAAAGTTAGAGAGGTAGGTGGATAGTGAGATAGGGAGATAGACTCACACATGCATACATAGGTAAACGTGTGCATACATGCGCATTTATGCACCCGTGACGTTGCCTCATGTTACCTGACATGACTTGACCAGAACCCGACACGACCCGACCTGACCACAGTACAGTACAGTGCGTGACAGTGCATTCCTCACTTGGGTATATTCTACTTTGGTTCAGGGGGCTTCATCTGCCTTACTGTACGTTACTTTTGCTATGCTCTTGCTATGCGTATGCTTCACTTTTGCGAACTTTTGACTTTTGGAGTATGTCTCCGGCCTGCACGCACGTGGCCGAGGCATGCTGGCCTCGAACGCCGGGGTGCGCTCCTTCTCAGCGGTTCCCAAGTCGTAGTCCCGAGCCCAAGTCGCAGGAACCCGGAGCCGAAATCCCTCACCGCCCCCTGGGGCTTTAGATCCAGAAGACCAGGGGACTTCGTAGTCGGATGATGTCGGACGCTTCGGATTCTGGGCCCAGTTAGACCGGACTCCGGGTTCTGCATAGCAGAAGAAAGCCCTGAAGCAACAGAGTGAGACTCGAGACTCGCCTTTGGTCCGGCGATTCTGGCTCAACCATCTCGCTGCAGGACGAGTCCTTTTCTGTCTCAGGGGTTCGATTGTAGAAGTATAGACAGTCTTCGAAAGCTTCGCTTCGCCCCCACCCCACACCTTGAATCCCCAAGCCCACGCCCTCAGACACCCTAAACCCTAAACCCTAAGATTACCGACGACGTCGTACTTTCGAGTTAAGCGGCCTGCCTGGTGGCGGTGAAGCACATCGCTGCCGGCAAAGTCCCGATGGACCGCCAGTCACCGCGCCAGTCACCACGAGCACAGCCCATGCCTTGGCTTCCAGGTGGGTTTGGAGGTATATTATACTATAATTATAATAAGGAACCCCCCTAAATAGTATAGGTAATCATTAAGGCCCCTATATTAAAGTATGCTTGAGAAGACGATGCGAAACCAAAGAACACATCGTTTGAAGTTTCGGGCGTTTGAAGTTCGGTTTTGGATCGTCTTCAAGGAAGCCGCATCCGGTGTTTCTTTGAAGCTGCTAGAGCGATTGCTAGAATCTGACAGAGCCTAACTGCGCTAGCTTTGGGCATCGAGCTTGAAACTCCGGAAACCGCACGCCCGTCATCCATCCCGCGGAGAGAGACAGTCGATGTTGGTAGGGAGGGTTCCAGCTGGCAAGCTCGTGTTGACTGGCTAATGTAGGAACCTGATTAGAATCCTTGGGCCTTTATTAGGGTTGCTTATATGAATCCTACTATTTTGGGGTTATAGGCCTAGGGTTTCTTAATCAGGTTCCTACATTACCCCAGCTCTCATCCAACCAAGGCCGCCACAGCTGCGCAAGCACGGGGCCCAGCACCGGCGTGTGCGGATTGGGGTTGCAGTCCGGGCATTCGGGGTCTTCGGGTCTTTCGAGAAGCGCGCCCGACGGATTTCACCGTAACATTGACGCCGGAAGTCTGCAAAGGACAAGAAATCCAGAGACCCCATCACCTCACGAAGCCCGAAAACCCACAAGCGCCAAAATCATAAATTCGGAACCCTGGACCCCTATACCCAGAGAGCCCAATACCCCTTATTTAAGGAATGTACCTTAAATAATAAGGGGGGGTTCATATGGTGAGTTAAGGTCTATTCCTTAATTAAGGGGTATTGGGCTCTC
The DNA here is from genome assembly GCA_003297005.1 of Symbiodinium sp. clade A Y106. NCBI lineage: Eukaryota > Dinophyceae > Suessiales > Symbiodiniaceae > Symbiodinium > Symbiodinium sp. clade A. Next base: position 18,852 of record BGNK01002081.1, read on the forward strand.
TAAATAAGCCTTGAACCTTCAAACCCCCTAAGCCGTCTCCCGAAGCCCAGCGCCCCCAGCGAGGAGAACCTCTGCTCCTCAGAACCAGGGCAAGCTACACCAGGCCTCGCGGTTCCCTTTTGTGGCCGGCTTGGGGTAGATGGATATCTCGTTGTCTTGCTGCTCGTGAGCAGGATCCTTATCTTTGGGATCTACAGTAGGAAGATTATTGAAACTTCTTTCGGGGAGGTGGATGACTTGCGGCTTTCCGGATATCTTTCTTCCAGATTCGGGCCGGATGCATGTTGGTGTCTGCAGCGATCTGAGAAACCGGGGAGGAAGTAGGCTGCGGGACGTTGTGGCCCGGACCGGGGAAGTAGATAGAGATACACATGTTTATAAGAGTAGGAAGTTAGCAAAGTGTTGAGCCCAAAGCTCAACGTCCCGAAACTGCTCAGAAGCACTGGCATCCCGAACACGAGCTTCCAGACACAATGGATCTTTCGTAGATAGTTCGAGCTTTGCAGTGCGCCCCGCTGGTCTTTTTACTCTAGGGCCCTAAATCACCTGAAACGGGGTCTCTAAAGGCTACTACAAGGGCTATCATAAGGATTTAGTATATGGGCTTAAATAAGTCCGCAAGCTTGGGGTTTAGGAGGTGAATTTGTAGCTCTTGTAGCTCTTGAGCCTTCAAAGCCAGATCTGTGTGGCACCCGGAGCTCCCAGGCAGGAAGACATATCGCTTCGGGGATACCCAACTCGGCCCGTGTCCCTTGGCTTCAGAAGGGCCGGGCGGAGTTTGCTGCGAAGCTTTTACGGATGAAGGGGTCCAGAGTGGAGCGTTACAGTGCCCAGAGCTTCCCAGACAACCCAATACCCCTTAATTAAGGAATATAGCTTAAATCATACTATGAATCCCCTTATTATTTAAGGTATATTCCTTAATTAAGGGGTCTTGGGCTCTCTGGGTTGGGCTTAGGAAATGGGAATGATCATGATCCCTTCTGCCTTGGATCTTCTCAGTTCTGTGGTATGGTTATTGGCCATTCAGACTTTCAAGTCGGAGCGACTCTGATCGTGGGAATCGTGTTTTGGGGTAACTTTTCCTGTGCTTATATCAGGACTACAAGGGGATACTGTTACTTTACTACTACTTGCTATAGTTATGCAAGGACGATATAGGGAAGTACAACGGATACTAGCAGCCCCAGCTTGCGCTGCTTGAGGCAAAAGGCCTCAAGCTTTGCATTCTTACCATTCGGAGCCTCCTCTACATCGGATGTTAGACATGATACATAGCATGTGCTAAACAATCCGAACCACTGAAACCTCAAACGCCAAAGCCCTCAAAGGCTAGAGCTTCACAAACCAAGAACCTCGGTGCTAACCCTGCATCCCTAAACTCTTCAGCCCCTTAGCACCTACACCCTAAAATTTGCTGAAAGCTTGAAGCTCTTGGCTTCAAAAGCTCGAAAAGACGCCAAAAAACGCACAAGAGCCCTAAACCCCAAGCGCTCCAAACCCCTAAACTCCTAAAACCATCGGAGCCCCAAACCCTAAAGCCGAAAGCTCTGAACCCTAGGCCCTACTCTTATCGTACCCTCATGAGCTCCCTTAAAGGAACCCTTCAAGGAGCCCTTAAAGGAGCCCCTTAAAGGAGCCCCTTAAAGGAGTCCCTCAAAGAAGCCCCGTAGAAGAGCCGCGATTCGCACGCCTGGGCCCCGGAGGATAGATCCGACTCCGGCCCGGCGCTCGCAGGGTTTCGGAATTTGAAGTTCTTGGGGGGGTTTGAGGTTTTGGGGTTTTTGGGTTTGGGGTTTCAGGTTTGGGATTTAGGGACAAACCCATCCCTGAGAATTAAATAGTTGCTCACTGGAGGACTCTGTGGGCCTCTCGGTCGTTTGTTGGATCAGCTTCCTGGCCAGTCCAAAGCGGAGTCCGATCGCAGTAACCTTGCAGCGCCGAGGGTTGATTAGTTCGGATGGCTCTTTTCGACATCCCTACATACGTCTACTACCTTCTCCGTAGTGGAGCTGTGATATGGAATGGACCATTCTCAGTCTATGTACGCATTTCGTCTGGCTGCAGGCGCCTTTTGCCCCATCTGAAACCCTTACCCCACTGGTCCTGAACCCTTGAGCCGCCCTACCACAAAACCCACACTCAGAGAGCCCCATACCCCTTAAATAAGGAATATACCGTAAATAATAAGGGGATTCATATTATGATTTAAACTATATTCCTGAATTAAGGGGTATTGGGTTCTCTGGGTACCACAAAACCCAGAAGACTTGCAAAAAGCCCCCGCTGAGGTCGGGAGGCCTCCCCGTCGCAAGCCTCCCGGCGCTCGAACTCCTCGGAGGTGTCGCGGCCTCCAAGGCGGCTCGGAAGTCGAAGCCGACTGCAGAAACTCCACTCTCTCCCGCTTTGTCCATGTGTATACAAGCTACATGACCTATGTATATGGATATGTTGGCAGGGGTGAAATGTAATTGCTATAAGCAATGTGTGTGTGTATATATATATATGTATATATTGTGACTGATTGTTTGTTTGTTTGATTGACTGACTGACTGACTGATTGATTGATTGATTGATTGGCTGAAAGGGTGTAAGCGCATTATAGCTGTGGATTGTTATGAGCAGAGTAATGGGCAGAAGTAGGTAGGTCAGTAGGTAAACGAAGAGTCCGACAACCCCCTGACAAGCGCCAAAAACCTCAACTCTAGCCGTTTAAGCACGGAACTCTACAAAGCTGCACACTTGAACACAAAAAGCACCAAAACCGAACAGTAAAAGGACCCTAAACGACCAACCCTCACCCCTCAAAGCCTAAACCCTGTGAACACTGAACGCAAGCCCTAAGAACTGTAAATGCCGAAACTTGGAGGTTCATGGGACTTAGTCAGTCAGGTGATAGGTACCTTAGTTGGAGTTATTCGTAATTATCAGTATACTTATCTTAATTACAACCCTAGCTTCTAAGTCCCATGAACCTTAAACCCTAAACCCTGAAAGAGAACCCTCTTACAGAGCCCTTCAGTACACATGACAGGAACCCTAAGCCCTAGTGACTAAGTCCCATGATCCTGTAAGTAGGCACTAAACCCTAAACTCTAAATCCCTTTAGATCCCTTATAGAACCCTTTAGGACTCCCTTAAAGGAACCCTAAGTCCCATGATCCCCGGAAAGAAGCCCACGCCTCGGCAGTAGCCAAGGCCCGGCGGCAGGACCCTGGCGCCGCTGCCCGAGGCGTCACCGCATCCCCCGGGCGGGTGCGCGGCTGAGAGAAGACAGAGGGGAAACCCTATTGGGGTTTTGGGGTTTTCGGGCTTTAGGGTTTTGTGGTCTTTACGGTTTTAGGGCTTCCTGTTTTCAGGGTTTTCGGTGTTTCTTCTGCCCTGGCAGAGTGCAGCTCCACGAAGAAAATGCAATTTCGTAGGCAAGATTTCCTTTCTTTAGGGACCCCAAAAGCACATAAGCATAAGCACCTCATGGGGATATCCCTACTTTAATGGGCTTCATTATAAGGGGGTTTATATGGGATATCCCAACATTATTTTTGCTTATGTGCTTTTTGGGGGCCCTATTTCTGTGGTGAGTTGCAGCACGAGGCCCGTGAGTCCGGGCGCCCGCCGTGAGTCCAGCGAGCTGCCGCGGCCTTGACACAGTTAGAATAGGGTTTGGGGGTGTAGTATACTGTAATGAGAATAAGGAACCCCCAAAAGGGGGTAAAGTATACTATAATGATAATAAGGAACCCCCACAAGGGGGTATAGTATACTATAATGATAATAAGGAACCCCCAAAACCCTATTCTAATTATTAAAGGTACCTGCACCGTTCGTTGAATGCCGCCAGCTTCTCCGAAACCACAAGACTCAAAACCCAACACACTCCTAAAACCCCTAGACCCTAAACCCTAGTCAACCTCGAACCATCCAACCTCTCCGAGCTTGAGGATGTGCAGCAGAGTGATGGTTGCCTCTCACGAACTTAGAACCACAGCTCTTCCGCCGAAACCACCGGACACTTAACAGCTTCAGGCCTGAGATAGACACAGGCCGAGACTGTAGATAACACCGAGAGTTACCGAGAGCCGGCTCAATAGGAGCCCTTAGAGAAAACCTTACAGGATCCCCTAAACGGAACCTCAAAGGAGCCCTTAAAGGGAACCTCAAAGGAGCCCTTAAAGGGAACCTCAAAGGAGCCCTTAAAGGGCACTTCAAAGGATCTCTGAAGGAATTCAAAGGAGCCCTTGGAAGAATTCGAGGATTGGCCTGGCGAAGGGCGGGGAGGCGCTGATGCGGCGCCTGGCAGATGCTGGGAGCCCCAGAGACCGAAGCGACTTGGGTGGTTGAAAAAGAGTTATGGTCCCTTTTTGGATCTAGGGTTCCATAAGGGTTCCTTTAAAGGGATCTATAAGGGTTCTACAAGGGATATAGGGTTTAGGGTTTAGGGTTGTCAAAGTTATGGTCCCTTTTTGGGGTACCCTAAATAATAGGTGCCGTATTATAACAGGGACCCAAAAAGGGATACCCCTTAAGTAAGGAATATGGGTGGTTGTCAAAGTTATGGTCCCTTTTTGGGTCCCCATTAAAATACGGCAGCTATTGTTTAGGGTACCCAAAAAGGGGCCATAATTTTGACAACCACCCAGTTAGGGAGAGTCTAGGGTTTACCCAGAGAGCCCAAGACCCCTTAATTCAGGAATATAGCTTAACATCATTATATGAAGCCCCTAATGATTTAAGGTATATTCCTTAATTAAGGGGTATTGGCCTCTCTGGGTTTAGGGAATTTAATACCCAGAGACTCCAAAACCCCTTAATTAAGGACTATACCTTAAATCATACTAGGGATCCTATTAGAATTTAAGGTATATTCCTTAATTAAGGGGTTTTGGAGTCTCTGGGTATAGGGGCCTGAAGAATCACCAATACTATTTGTGAGGTTCTTGATTATAAGTAGAGTATCATCCAAAACCTCGGTTGGGTCCTCCGTTCTCGTTGGAAGTGCCAGCGAGGGAGTAGCTCTCCAAATTAGGGTCCGTTTTTAGGTCCCCAAAATAGCACGCCACGCTCATATATAAAAAGAGCTGATTCAGAGAAATGTCCATATACGTGTATCAACTGGACGGACCATCGTAAATGGACTTCTATCGATGAAGTGTATTGAAGACAGATGCCGTAGAGTGGCCTCTTCGTTACCGAAACTATCTTCATATTCCAGAAGGGCGGGGGCTGGGACATTCTGACTCCTGCCTTGTGTTTTCACTGGAACCCGAGTCCAACATGTTGTTCCTCTCTAAAAAGCTTGGCAGCCTTTCTTAGCGGTTCTTGTTCTTGAGAGGCTCGGACGCGGGATTTGCACAGTTTTCGTATCTTCATAGACTTGCGGCAGTGGGTGTTGATGCGTCGGTTCCTGTATCGAGATAACCCTGACTACATCGCAATCTGGTACGGATTCAGTAGGGCCAAGGCAGGACATTGTGTTGTCGAACGTCAAGCCTTCTGAGCTCTGTGCCCACTGCAGGTGAATTCCGTAAATGGTGAGCTCCGCCGGAAGCTTGAGCTGCAGTGGCATCCTCGGTCGAGCCATGCATCCAAGATTCATGGAATGGTTGAAATCAATGTACAACCTCCGAAACGATGAAAGGAGAGACTGCATGCGACATGAATAGTACAGGGGCCTTAATCATGACCGATACTATTTTGAGGGTTACTTGTTATAAGTATAGTGCAATGTACCCGAAAATCCTAGTTTTTGTTGAGGTCCTTATAGTATGGCCTTTCTGCCTGCCTTTTCTCCTCCGTCTGCCTGTACGTCTGCATGTTCCCAGCCGTGCAAGTTTGCTTCTTCCTTTGCAGGCATATGCGCGATGCATGTGCTCGTAGAAGGTGTTTCTAGAGCAAGCCCAAACCCTAAGCCTTAAACCCTAAACCCTAAGCCCTAGACCCTAAGCCCTAAACCCTAAACCCGAAGCCCAATTCCTGAGCCTTACACCTCTCGGCTCTCTCCAGGTCAAACGAGATTTCCCTTCTGGAGGCTTCCAGCCGGCAGCAGCAGCAGCTCCTCAAGGACCCTGCGATGCGCCGTTTTGAAAGGGTTATAGCCATAGCGATTTAGGGTTTAGGGTTTAGGGTTTAGGGTAGGCTGGCGATTCAGGGTTATGGAACTCGGGCTTGAGGGTTGCCCCCGATCCCAAAGTTGCCGGAAAGTGCTGCCTTGAAGGGGCGAGAGGCTGAAAGAGCAAAGTGAAACTGCTCCGACACTCTCCGCTGCCTCCGAACTGCCTCTGAAAATTCTTCGGAAAGCTGCTGCCCGAAGCAGCAGATCCAGGGTACATCTACTACTACTACTACTACTACTCCTACTACTACTACTACTACTACTACTACTACTACTACTACTACTACTACTACTGCTACTACTACTACTACTACTACACATCAGGGCACATCAGTTCATCTTTTGGGTTCGCAGCTTAAGGTTTTAGGGCTCCCCCAAGCTTTTAAGGTTTTAGAGTCCCTTTCTCGACCTTTTCAGTCGCAGGAGTTCGAACATCGCGCCGGACGCTAAGTCAAGTCTTCGAAGAAGCACCTGTTTGCGTGAGGCAAAGTCTGCGACCAAGAACTCTCGAACCGGACCCCAAGCCTCCAAATCCTGGACTTGAATGCTCAGCCTCTCCTCCCCTGCTGGATGGGTCCAGCTTGTTTTTGATTGTTTGCACACGCCTCGGCAAAGGTGAGACAAGCTGGGATGCAATTCTGCGCTAGTCTGTACTGGGTAGGGCTCGTGTGGTCAAACCCGCCACGCCGGACTCCTTCACTATCCCGGATCCCGAAGGCTCTTTTAGCAGCCTTTCTCAGATCACACATGTATATAACTGTATATATATATATATTTGTATATGTAGATATGTGCACACACTCTCTCTCTCTCTCTCTCGCTCTCTCGATCTCTTAATGAGCCGGTGTTGTCTGGGAAACCTCTGTGTGGCCTTAGGGCATCATGAGCGAACCTGATGTGTGAATTGGGGGGTGTGTTGTTGTCAACTAGTTTCTTGTATTGCCATAATAGGGAGCTACAGTAAATAATATGGTTCCTTCATTATTATTTCTGGTAGCTGTTATTAAATCCCTTAGCAAGAACCCAGGTAAGGGTGGGTTGACAGCCTCTCAGGCGAAGCAGGCGCGGCAGAGCGATGCCGCTGCTGCCGAGGCTAAGGCCAAGGCGGCTGCGGCACAGCGCGAGGCGACCCTGCTTAAAGGTTCATGGGACTTAGTAACTAGGGTTATAAATACGGTAGCTGTACTTATAAATACATATAACCCCAGTTAAGATATTTATAACTGTACTTACTGAGTCCCATGATGGTGTTTGGGGTTTAGGGTTGGGTTCCCCGCAGGGTGACGTCGGTTCGAGCCTTTGGGTTGAAATTCGGGCTCTGGGCTTTGATGATTTCAGGGGTCAATGCTCAATGCCAAACTTCCGACCCTAAAACATTATAGCAATATTCATACTCATATTGTCATTCAAAAAACCGATATTACGTTCTTTGGTATATGCAGATATATAAAGCAGCCTGGCTTCAGAATTCTATACCTTTTTTACCCTAAGCCCCAAACCTTTGTATCCTAAACCCTAAACCCTAAACCGTAAACCCTAACCCTAACCCTAAAAGGAGCAGCTTCAGAAAGAGCTCAGTGAGCCCGGGCTCCCGGCAGAGCTCAGGGAGCTACGCAGGGTTTAGGGTTTAGGGTTGTTTGGGGTTTAGGGTTTTGTTTAGGGTTGAGGGTTTAGGGTTGTTTGGGGTTCAGGGTTGTTTAGGGTGACCGTGTTAAAGTTCCCATAAGGGCGACTCTACGTTTCTGGAAAGGGTTGCCATAAGGGCTTCCATAAGAGCTACTAGAAGGGTTGCTGCAAGACTATAAGGGTTCTTTAAAGGGCTACCATAAGGGTTGTTATGAGGGTCGCTAAAGGGCTGCTGGAAGGGTTCCTAGGTCCTCGGCTGACCCTTCGAAGAGCCGATGCTGTGAGCACTGAGGGTTGGTGCGCAGTAATGAAGGAAAATACCGAATACATCTTAAACCGTCATATTTACGCACCCTATAGTTTAAGGTATATTCCTTGACTGGGGTGTATTGGGCTTTCTGGGTGAAGGAATCGTGTTGTGTTGGCGATGCTTCGCCAACTCCTGCTGGAAGTCTTCGAGGGTATCAACGGCTGAAGCTGCATAGTTGAAACGGTTGATGGACAAAATCCTGCATTACCCATGATAAGGAATATACCATAATTCCCATAGTTTAGGGTCCTTAGGGTCATGCAGGATTTTGTCCATCAACAGAATCACCAAGTTGAAGACAAAAGTCTTTCTAGATCTGCCAGGACGGAGGCAGGGGGCAGGAAGTCTCGTGGAGGTTTTTTCCTCGTGGAGCATTGTCGTTCAGCAGCTATCAGTTTATAGGACTTTGATGAATGCAGAGCTTTGGGGCTTTTGGGGCTTAGGGATTAAAGCCTTCACGATTGAGAATTTAGAGTTAAGGGTCCAAACTTTAGGGGGCACAGAGCCCAAACCCATGGCTTTCCCAGTCAAAGCCGAGGTTCCGGGAGCAAGCTCAGCAAGAGCGAGATGCGCTGCTCCAGCAGCGGACTTACAACATCCCCCGCTCGGGTTGAGAAGGATCCGGGGACTTCGTCCTTGCAAACAGGGGAAAAATACTAATTAAACATATTGGGGAAAAATTATGTTATGTTTTTCCCCAATATGTTCAGCACTTAAAGTCTTTCTTCTTGGCGTGCTAGTGCTTTTCGAGGAAGCCTCAGTGTTTTCTCGCCGGTGCATTCTAATTTCGCGAGGCGCTTGCACCAGTGCGAGGGCGAGAGAGACGAGGCCAAGATATCGACCAAGGAAAAGTGCCATGTCCCTTCTGTAGGTAGGGGCTTTTCAATACTTAAGTCAATGTCTAGCTTGCCCTGCAGCAACCATCGCCAACCTTCGAACCAAGGCAGTTGTGACCTCGCCAGGGAGAGAGTGTTCATCTATGAACCTGGCCCTGAATTCTCATGAAAAAGTTGTAGCAGCGCACCTTACGGTTTTGAACAGAGACGGGGTTCGTGTGGCTTGGAACTGAAGTAAAACCGTGGCCTGTACAAAACTTGCTAGCTGCCGTGCTGGCTACATTAAATTGGCATGAAATCGCCCTTTCGAAAACACTGTACTGATCAAAGTGCTGATTCCATGTGGTGATGTACCGTCCCGGGGCATTTTGGAATTCCGATACGCCTGGCGAACATCAGCACATGGATGGGTAAAGCTCTGGAGAAACCGCTGCGGTGATGTTCGGAAGGGCGACCGTTCGGTTTGGAGGGCCCTACATCGTGTTGCAAGACGGCGTGCAGGTTTGAGGCTTCCTACATAGTTCGTGTCTTCACAAGAGTCTGAGGCATCTGCTGGACAGTTGTTCCGGCAGTTGACCATCTGGTGTCTCGTTGATGGATACTCACAGTTGAGTTTTTTGTATGCTTAAAGCTGCGAAGCTTTCAGTTGTCTACAGACTGACGGATCCGAGGTCGAGCAGCAGGGAAGCCGGTGAATTGAAAGTGCGCAATGGTTCAAGATCTAAGTCTGTAGTGACTCGGTCATTCTTGGATCCAGGGTTGCCGTATTTAGTGCCATGAGGTGCTATCAAACTCATAGTGCTGCGGATCCAGTTTCATGCCAGGCGTTTTGAAGAGGCAACCCGAACCAACCCCGAACCCCTGCTGAAAGGATTCGGGAACGGGGTCAGTCAACGTGCTGAAGTATAGCTCTACTTACCCCAATTCCAAGTAGATCCTTCAACTTGCAGGCGCGCGCGCAGCTCGCCAACCTCGAGATGAGGCAAGCGCAGGCAAGGAGGGATCAGCTGCGCGTCATGCAGGTGGTGGCGTGTTGTTTTTTCGGGGTGTAGGATATGAAGAGCAAGCCCTGATCCTACACCTGAGAATCTCAACCATCCAACTTGCATGCCCATGTATGTCAGTGTGCATGTCTGCAATTCTGTCTGTCTGTCTGTCTGTCTGCTTGTTTGTCTGTCTGCACAACTACGTATGTGCCTATGCACGTATGCATTTGTGCATGTGCATACGTACGTGCGCCAGCATCTAAGTAACCAAGTAAGCAAGCAAGCGAGCAAGCGAGTAAGTAAGTACGTACACACACATGTTTGGTTGTTCACGGTCATGTGATTAGAAGGCAGTATGCTACGTTCTACTACATCCATCTTACTTACAATATGTGTTACACGATCTTACAAAACAGATGCTCGAACCGCTCGAAGCATCTACTCAGCCCCGGAACTTAAGCACTACATGATAGGGTCTTAAAAGCAACCCATGCACTCCAAATCCTAAACTCTAGACCCATGCTCTGCGAAGCTGGAAAAGGGGGCGCTCAAAAAAAAGCCCAAAGCTCTTAGTGCACAGAGGCCGCTATGGCGGGACAGCCGGGGCAGCCGGGTGCCTTCAACGAGCTCCCGAAGCTGCCCCAAGCGATTTTCAAGGCTGGGACCTCTATGGGCTGGATTTCGCCTTAGGGTTTAGGGTTTAGGGTTTAGGCCATTAAGACCTCTAGGAGTGCAGTCCCTTTAATGGCCTTCAAAGGCTATACAAAGGGCCTCCTTGGGTTTGTGGCTTTGGAGCCCATCTAGGGCCAAAGGATGTAAGGTTTCGGGCTTAAGGTTGCTCTATGGTGGTCTTCGTTTAGGGTTGAGGGTTTAGGGTATCGGTCTTAAGGGGATTTCGTCAGGGTTTTGTCAGGTATTGGAGGAGTGGGTAGAGGTGTCTGTGGACAGGATCTGGGGAAGCCTGCACCCTAAGCTTTGTGGATTTCAGGGTTCCGGGGACTTAGTAACGTAGATGAAAAAACAGAGTCACAAGTGTACTCTTACTGTACCCTAGACTGCATAGTTGCCCTACTTCCTAGACCTTACACTCTAGACTCTGGACCCTGGACCAAAACCCCCAAGGCATAAACCTTACAAGTCTGACCAGGGCCGACTGAAGCACTCAACAAAGAAACCGTAAGGTTACAAGTACCTTAACTGGAGTTATAAGTAACTAGAAGTATAGTTACCTGATTCGTAACCCTAGTTACTAAGTCGCATGATCCTCCTAGTAGACCCTAAACCCTAAACCCCTAAAGATCCCTTATGGATCCCTTTAAGGAACTCCGCTAGGAACCCCCTTAAGGAACCCTAAGTCCCACCCATGATCCTCCAAGTAGACTCCGTAACCGAGGCACCGTCCACTGGGGAGTCCGGAGGCTGCAGCCTTGGCAGTCCTTCTTTGCTCCCAGAGAGCCCAATACCCCTTAATTCAGGAATATAGCTTAAATCATAATATGAAGCCCCTAATGATTTAAGGTATATTCCTTAATTAAGGGGTATTGGGCTCTCTGGGGTCCTGTCATGGCTGGTGGCTTGCACTGGTGGTTGAGGGCTTAGGGCTTAAGTTGAATGCTGCCTTAGCTTTAGAGGGTTAGGGCACTAATCGTAGGTATTCAGTCTATAGCAGAAGGTTTTCTGCTTGAAGACGTTTGGGAGATTTTGAATAAGTGGGTAACTCACAGCTGCAGCACGCACAAATACTTCGGTATGAACACAAGTGGCTCTGACAGCTCTCGGCATTTCATCGCAAGTGCTTTCCGCTCTTCTCGACATGCCTTCATGTAGTTCCTGAGTCTCCTCAGTTGCTGCTGATCCATTTTCTGCTGCTGCTGCTGCTTCGTTTGCTGTTGCTGCTATTGCTGGTACCTCTGCACCGGTAAGGACCAGAGCAGCAAAGAATAGCAACAGCACCAGAAACGGTGGGACCCACGACGAGGACGACAAGAACTAGGAAGAGGAAGCTCTCTACTTCAGCTGTTCCCATGACACGACGGCGACTGCTGCTCCTGCCAAAACTGCTACTGCTTCTCCATCACCAAAGAGACCGCAACTGTGTCTACGAGTCTGCTTTTGATGCCTAGCCTGGCACCTTTCTCCTCCCAGCGGTGCAGAGCCCTGTGCTGTCCGAGGCTCCAAGATCCTCGCCATGGAGATGGAAATGCGCCTCAGCCTGCACAAAGCGCCATCGCGATCGCGGTTTCTAGAACCATAGAGAAGCCGGAAGCACAGCTCACAAGGTTGTATCCTGCGTCTTGATCCGAAGATTCGGTTGAGCACCACTGCGTCCAAACCTGGGGCTCTCGGCACTTAGAGCAGGAATCTCGTGAGATCGCGCTTTGCGCGAGAGACGACGATGCCAGGGCCTTGGCCGCTTGTGTGCTGTGGTCTGAGAATGTTCGTAGCAAAGTCCTGGATGCTACGCACATCTCTGGCGACAGTTCTGGCGACGGTTGTCAAGCGAAGACAATGCAAATGGTGATGCTAGTTATACGACGGCTGCCCGCTAATTCCTTGCTGATACTATTAATTACTGCTACGGCTATGGACGCGACGACTACGACGACAGCTGCTTCTGCTGCAGCTTGAATAACTATCAGATACCTTGAAACCCTATTCTAGCTATTAAGGCCGTTGTATATTCGAGAGCCCTTTCAGGACCCTAAGGGAACCCTATTCTAATTATGAGGGCCCCTACAGTACAGTGGTACAGCAGCTTTGTATCGGGACTAGGAAGAAGGGGCGGAAGTTGGTCTCTGAGTTTTGGATAATGGGGTGTTTGCTTGGGCTGTTAAGGAGGGCCGCCAGAGGCTGGCTGTTTGTCCAGGCGACAAGCGGCTGAGAAAACGGCCGCAGATGCGCAGCAGGAGCAGTCCGCATCTCAGATGTTCTGCAATGGCTTTAGACCATGAATTGCATTGCAAACCAATCTCCAGCCAACTGCGGGGAGATTCTTCACGAACCTTTTTCAAGCTGCACCGGCGCCGGCATGCTTGATTCCTCTGCACTTCAACCGAGCCATTATAGGAACCTTCTAGGAACTCCCCAAAGTTCCTTAAAGAACCCTTAGCGGATCCCTTCAAGGATCTCTCCAAACTTCCTAGAACCCTTAACAGAACGCCAAAAAAAGGCAGAGACCCTTAAGGGTTCCTTTAAGGGGTCTTTAAGGGTTTCTTGAAGGGCTCCTTTAAGGGTGCCTTTAGGGGCCCTTTGATTGGACAAGGCGGGAAATGAGCGCCCTCATCGACCGTCAGGCGCCTTTTGAAGTCTTTTTGTGGGTCATCCTCTACAAGTAAATAAGGGCATATTTTTCTTTAAATAGACGTGTATCTATATATATATATACACATGTATACACATGAGCAGATTTGTATGTACGTACAGTGTTCTCTGTTTGTCTGTATATATGTATATACATGCATGTGTAGAAGCGTTCTATAGAGTGTTGGGAGGGCTTTGTATGGTCGACTACAGGTGCATGAGTAGCTCGAACAGGGTTTTGGGGCTGGAGCGACGAGGTCCCGGGTGCACTATGGCATATCGTTTCTTGAACCCTAAACCCTGAACCCTAAACCCTAAACCCTTGGCATATCGTTTCTTGAACCCTAAACCCTAAGCCTTAAGCCGTTACGATGCCCACGAAGTTCACACAACCGCCACGTTCGAGCCTCGAGGCCAAAAGTCTCGACAGCCTTCTCAAGATCCCTGAACCCTGAACCCTAAACCCAATCCTCCTCATTACCTTCTTCGCATGGACTCGGCCATGAGCACGATGCCGTCACTGCAGATTCGCCTGTGGAGGGCATCACTCAAAGGTGGGGTGTCCAGAGGCCTGGAAGGGATCGATGGCACAACCTNGCACGATGCCGTCACTGCAGATTCGCCTGTGGAGGGCATCACTCAAAGGTGGGGTGTCCAGAGGCCTGGAAGGGATCGATGGCACAACCTGGATGGGTCGATCAAGCGGAACTCCCTTCAGCCCGTTCCCGAAGAAGACCCTGCTGCAAATGAGGCCCCCTCTCAGTTAGTCGAGGTCTATCGTGAAGCTGAAGAGACAACAATCAAGGCGGTGACCTTCTATGGGAAGACCTTCGGTGCTCGTGCCAGTCTGGGTGCCCCTCCTTCCATGGGCGATGAGGCCTCCACCACGGCAGGTGAAGAGGGGCGAGATGATGCGGCCTCCTCCTCTAATGCAAGCTCAACCCCTGCGACTCCTGGCTTTTGGCGTCACGGTGTGTGGGNGGCGATGAGGCCTCCACCACGGCAGGTGAAGAGGGGCGAGATGATGCGGCCTCCTCCTCTAATGCAAGCTCAACCCCTGCGACTCCTGGCTTTTGGCGTCACGGTGTGTGGGTTGATCGACCCAGGACCCCTGAGGAACATCGCCGTCACGTGGGTGGAGGTGGGATGAAAAGGCTCCTCAAACGTGAGGCCCGGTTGGCCGCGTACTTCAAAGGCGATTGGAAGCCTCGCTGGTTGCGAGATTATATTGACCAGAAGGCTAAGCGGGAACAGGTGCTCGTGGCAGAGGAGGGCGAGTTGGAAAGTGGAGAACTCCTTGAAGATGCTGACGACGAGTCCTCCACCACTGAGAGCAACCCTTGGGCGGAATTGGGATGGTGGTCGCAAGAGGAGTGGCAGCAATGGTGGAATTGGAATGGTGTGAAGAATGACACGCAGGGTTCTCCGTCTTCCACCTGGTCTTCCTCTTCTACAAGCACTTCCACTACGTCGTGGGCTTCTTCGTGGGCAACTTCCTGGGTGGACTTTACCACGCCTGAGGCGTCATCCTCGGATCGCCCGGTCTGGCTCAGTTCTTTGTCGCTGTCTTCGGTGTGGGAAGAGCTCTCTTGGTTTGCACAGATCGGTGAAGGAGACTTTGTGAGTACAACAAGCACTACCTCGTCCTCCTTCCCGCCGAACTATGGACTGTTCCCTGTGGTGAGTCCTGCGCCTCCTTTGTCGGACCTTCGGATGGAGCTCTCGAACGCAGAGACGGCNGTGAGTACAACAAGCACTACCTCGTCCTCCTTCCCGCCGAACTATGGACTGTTCCCTGTGGTGAGTCCTGCGCCTCCTTTGTCGGACCTTCGGATGGAGCTCTCGAACGCAGAGACGGCGGTTCTCCAAGAGGCTGCTGTACCGCAGCAAACGTTGGCCAGACTTCAGGGAATGATGGAAATGCTTGATCGTCATCAAGCGGAGGGGCGAGGTCCTGAGGCGCGCTGGGCTCTGGGTTGCCTCCTTCGCCGACTTGACGAAGGGACGCAGGCGCTTGATGCCATCTTGGGTGTCCTCTCTCGCCGCCTCGTCCCCCGTGGATATTTGCCAGTGCGCCGCTACCCCTCTGCGGAAGGGCAAAGATGGCATATCTACAACTGGGCGCGAAACTACTGCAGTGACCTGGTGTTTGTAGTGGAACGGCACTTNGTCCCCCGTGGATATTTGCCAGTGCGCCGCTACCCCTCTGCGGAAGGGCAAAGATGGCATATCTACAACTGGGCGCGAAACTACTGCAGTGACCTGGTGTTTGTAGTGGAACGGCACTTGCAAACGGGTCTCACTCCTGATGACCAGCACGTTCCTTCTGAAGGTGACCACTCCAGGCCCTTACGCTCTAGGTCCCCGCAGTCTGTGGTTGCCAGTGAAGCCCAAGCTTCTACCCCCAGAGAGGCAGTTAGCATCACGGACGATGAAGAGGTTGCGTGTGCTTCTTCGGGCAGCAGCACTGAGGAGCCTGCATCGTCGCAGTCTCTCACGAGCGACTGGGCCCTTGATGAACATGGTGTCCGGGTTCGNTCGGGCAGCAGCACTGAGGAGCCTGCATCGTCGCAGTCTCTCACGAGCGACTGGGCCCTTGATGAACATGGTGTCCGGGTTCGTGTTCTACCAGCCTCGCCTGGAGACGCTCCTCGTGGTCCTCCCCCTCCTGAGCCTGTTCATGCTCCTGCTGGTGATGCTCCTACTGATGATGATGCGGCTTCGTCTGGTGGGGTGAATGCTCTCTCTGCTGAAGGAGAAGGCTCTCTGGCACGAGCTCTTCGGGGAGAGCTGCTGGGTATCTGGAGTGAACGACCTCAGATGGCTTCGGAGGAGTCGATGAGGCCCGCCTCCCCTGTTCCTGCCGGAGACTCGTTGCCATCTGTTTCTGCCCTCGCGAACGATGTGGATGCAGCTACCTCGGGACCTTCCACTACCTCTACCTCTTTGGAGAATGCTCGACGACATGCCTGTGACGATTCTGCGGAAGTTCTACATGAGGACCACTGAGCTTGTGCCACTCCTTCCTCGTGACCGGTGTGCTCCTGTGTGCTTTCTTGAGGCGACCAGCTGACATCTCCTACAATTGTTTTCTCTTTGGTGGGAGACTGTCTGTGGTTACCTCGTTACAGTGCAGGCCTCTCAAGAGGCAGACCTGTCGCTGCGGAGAAAGGTCATTGCATTTAAAAAAAACACCAATATAGAAGCAAAAATATTTTCGAGATTATTCCTTAGGGTTCCTTACCGGAGTTATACTCTCAAGGAGCCCGAAACCTTATTTTAATTATTAAGGCTAATTATTAAGGCCTTTACAATAAATCCTGAACCCGCAACTTAGTCTAGACCCCAATTGACCAGCACCCTTTTTGTCACTGCTGGAACATTGGGATCCCGATTATATTCATACATGATGGGACCGTCAGGCGTCTACATTACCCGCTAGAATATCGCCTGTAGTCACCTTTACAGTGAACCGTTGAGCCTGTAAAATTTTCCCGGCGGGTCTTGACTAGCGGGACTGGAGGGGTCAGGATAGTAGTTAGTGGCGATATCAATTCATAGTCCTTAATCTTACTGTACTACAATATACCCGAGAACCCTTCTCTAACCTGAGCTATGTGAAAAACACAGCTGCAGCCATCACCTGGTTTGTCTTTGACTACTTGGAGGATCATGGGACTTAGTACATGAGGTCATAAGTATCCTAATTGGAGTTATAAGTATAGCTACGCTATTTAAATAACCCTAGTTGCTACAAAGTCCCTTGATCCTCCATGTAGTGGTGCTGCTGAAGGGTTTGATGTGGGAGCTTGGAACTTGCTGTTTTCATATCGCGCTGCTGTTGGTGACGACAAGCACTTAAACCCTAAACCCCAACCAAACTCTAAACCCCAAGCGACTGTTGGTGTTGCAATGAACGGCCTTTCATATTGTCTTGTAGTGCATTCAGGTAGGTTCCCTAAACCCTAAACCCTAAACCGACGCGAAAGGCAGCAGAAATCGACTCCCTCCGGCGGGAGCTCGCTCAGCGCGCGGAGCAGGCGGAGTTCGGGGAACCCGAAAGTCCGAAGCCCTACACCTTGTAGGAACCCTTTATGGGAGTTACCTTACTTTGGGTTCCTCATAATGAGGATCCTACAATTTAGGGTACTATATGAACCTTTATGGGAGTTACCTTGTTTTGGGTTCCTTATAATGAGGATCCTGCTATGTGGGGGATTATAGTAGGGTCCCCAGGTTCGGACGCTCAGGTCTTCAAATCCTTAAAGCCCCAAATCTCCAACAGGTGGACTTCAACCAGGTCCTAAATCCTTAAAGCGCAAAAGCCTCAAAGAGCCCATGGCAGGTGGACTTCAACCAGGAGTGCTGCCAGGATCTCCAGCTTCGCTTGAGGCCGCGTTGAGTTGGGGGTTTCGCCAACCCTTAAAGGAGCCTGTAACGGGACCCTTAAATCAGCCCCTAAAGGAACCCTTAAAGGAATCCGAAAAGGAACGCTTAAAAGGAACCCGGGGGCTGTTTAGAGGGATTGTAGACGGGCTGTTGGAAGGTTTCCTGCGGGGTTTTGCAGGGCACAGGCTTCTTAGAAGGCTTTACCGGCGGTTTGAGAGCATTACGTAGGGATCCTGCACGGGATCACTATGGTGAAGATCCTGTTATTTGGAGTTTATGTTGGGGTACCGGTTGCTGTTTGGACGAACAAAAACCTGCGCTTCAGGGCTTTTTGGCTTAGAGTTCAGGGTCTAGGGGTTCTGGTTTGTGTCAGCAGTCCGCAGCAGGTAGGTGGGGGTTTCCGAAAATTAGGGGTACCTTATTTGGGATCCTTATAGTAAGGATCCTACTATTTAGGGTACTATTTAGGGTCCCCTATTTTCGGAAACTCCCAGGTATTGGGAGCACGTTGAGGGCGGCACAGTGCTGTCTTTCCGCCACCAGCTGCCAAATCCTAGAGGATCTGCGTCTGAAGCTTCGCGGCAAAAGCCGTAATGCCACGTTTAGAATTTTCAGACGATCGAGGTATCGTAACAGCCCCCAAGGCCCTTGCATCCTTCTCCGTTTTTTTGGCCTCCCTTCACCCTAAACCCTAAACCCTAAACCGTGTGGGCGAGGCAGCAGCAGAGCAAGGCGGATGAGCGCCTGCGCCGGGAGCGCGGGAAGTTCGCTGCCGTCAGCCGCCTCGAGGCAAGGCGGCTCGCCCCTGGCTGTCAGTTCCGGCTCTGAGCTGCTTAGGGCAACTCTAAGCCTATTTTTAACTTACTATATGGGAGTTTCCGAAAATTAGGGGTACCTTATTTTGGGGTCCTTATAATAAGGATCCTACTATTTAGGATACTAAATTGGGGTCCCCCTATAATCGGAAACTCCCATATATACCCCGACAATCACCTCCTTCCCGGTTTCTTTGAGTTATCTTTTGATGCAGAAGACTCGCAGAAGACCCTTCTGCAGCAAGAAATGTATCAGTTCCATTTCTAGGTTGACCTGAACACTTCAAGCCGAAGTTCTAAACACTACACCTGAAACCTAAACCCCTAAGCCATCAATCGCTTTGTATCTGCCAGGGCGTCCTGCCGAAGCACATGCTTTTAAAAGCCTTGGCGTGAGCGAAAGATGCGCTGGGCGCCACGGGTTAGAAGAGCTTTGTGATTGGGATGCTGTAGAACCTTAAGGACGACATGAACCCTAAAAGGGTTTAAGGTTCATATACCATATAGGGATTCATACTGTTGATGGCCAAAATCCTGCATGACCCAAAATAAGGAATATACCGTAATTCCCGTAGTTTAGAGTCCTTAAGGTCATGCAGGATTTTGTCCATCAACCGTAGTATATGGGTATAGGGCCCCTACTTTTATGGGTCATTTCGTCCTTCAGGAAGCCTGAATTCTTGTAAAGCTGCTCCTTGGGGTTCCTGAATATGGATACGCACAAAGATATGGGAGTTTCCGAAAATAGGGGGATCGTAATATAGTACCCTAAATAGTAGGATCCTTGTTATAAGGACCCCAAAATAGGGTACCCCTTATTTTCGGAAACTCCCATATGGTTATAGTATAATGTGCCCCCCCAAGTTAAATGCCTATTCTAACTATTAAGGCTATTAAGGCCCCTGTATTAACATCACTTCGGCAACGTGTAATATAGGGGCCTTAATAATTACCGGGGTTCCTTTTTTTGTGTTTTTGTACAAGGGGCCCCCAAACCCCATTCTAATTATTAAGGCCCCTATGTTATAGAACCCTACTTTAGATTTCTTATAGACCCCTGTAAGGTACCCTTTAAAGGAATTGCTTGCCAAGTCCTTGAGCACGGTAGGCTACAGGGGTCAGGGGTAAAACGGGCTGCGACGTTCAGCTCCTCACGGTGTACCTGGACCCTATAAAAACCTACCCTTTCAGGGCTCCTTATAATGATTTTTTTTTTGTAATCAGTCCTTAAAAAGATAGGTTTTGGGGGTTAAGGTGCAGTTTAGGGGCCTTTTAGGGTTTTTAGGGTTGAGAGTCAGAATCATATTGAAGTGTCCTAGTTCGTTTTTGAAGGCTCTGCATTCAAACTTTCGATTTCCCGATCTATGTTTGGGATGCTCACTTCCCTGTCGTGGTCTAATTAGGAGCGAAGATGGGCTGTGTTCTAAGCATTGTCATTCTGAGTGCAGATTATGCCCGTCATTCAATTTCCAAGGTGACTTGATTGATATAGGGGCTTAATAATTAGGATAGGGTTTTGGGGCCCAGTATTCTATAATCAGAATAAGGAACCCCCAACATAGTATAGGCAATTACTAAGGCTCCATAGTAACATTTCGGATGGGAAGCGTAGGCGGTTCGGCGCTTCAAAGAGTGCCACAGGGTTTCGCATGTCTCTGGGTGAGTTTGCATGTACGTACATATGTCAATGCCGTTTTGTATTCGTACCTAAATGTGTACGATGGTTCGTCATGCTGGTTCTTCTTATTGTCATTATCCTACCACAGCTGTTTTATGATTATGTGTGTACCATGACTACGGTTTTTGGAGCTCTCGAAAGAGACGCCGAGCGCTTATATCGCCCCTGTAGAGGGCCACGGCCCCGCCGAGATGGCTTCATGATTCTGCAGGGTTTTGTGGGGTGTGTGAGGTCCTGACAGCCACAAAGTACCAGTGTCCCAGGACAAGCATGGACAACATCACAATCATTTGGGATATCCGCCTTGTACTTCAAGTCTTGACCGACATGCTCTAGAAAGACTTTCGACGACAGCTTCCAACAATGTGTTCGGACTGATGCATATTCCTGATGATCACCCCTAAACCCTAAACCCCTAAACCCCTAAACCCCTAAACCCCTAAACCCCTAAACCCTAAACCCTAAACCCTTAAAGCCTAAACCCTTAAAGCCTAAACCCACCCGTGGAACATGATGCTGGCATTGGGGTTGCGGATGCTTCTTGCAAGCAGTCGGTGCCTTGGTAGCGGCTTTAAGGCTTTAAGGAGTGCACTGGTGGAAGTTTCCCAGAAAGCCCAATACCCCTTAATTCAGGAATATAGCTTAAATCATAATATGAATCCCCGTATGATTTAAGGTATATTCCTCAATTAAGGGGTCTTGGGCTCTCTGGGTTTACGGTTTAAGTGTCAGGTTCTCGGGATAATTTAGTGAGTTGCGGGTTCTGAGGACCGACAAATAACATGTGCGAAGTCTTAGGGGCGTGGGCTGGCACCTTACCTTGCGCCTAGAGACTCCAAAACCCCTTAATCAAGGAATATACCCTTGAAGGGCCCCTTAAAGGGTTGTTTCAGGGTTCTATAAGGGTATTAAGGAATATACCTTAAATCATATTTGGGATCCTATTATAATTTAAGGCATATTCCTTAGTTAAGAGGTTTTGGAGTCTCTGGGTGGGTTTGCGGAGGGGCTCCTGTTCCGGCTTCAGCAGGAAGGGCAGTTCCCGAAGAGGTCGCTGTCGGAAAAAACAATTCCGGTAGTGGTGCAAGGGACCAGTACGTCCCAAAACGCAACTCGAAACCTCGAAACCTTCCCAAAACCGAAGCCTAAACCCTAAACCCCAAACCCCAAGCAACCGAAGCCCTGAGATCACCTAAACCATAAAGCCCAAACCCTAAACCGTAAGTAACCGAAGCCTTGAGATCACCTTGTAACCGCTTTGTCATGAGCTCGAGGAAGGAGCCCCTCCCTACACTCGCAGTCGGATCGGCCACCTGGTCGGCCAAAGGCCGTGTTTGTCGGACCACTCGGCTGCAGCTCCGGACAAGTCGGGGTGCCACTCTGAAGCCTTAAAGCCAAGGATGCCCTTAGCCCTGAGCCGAAAACCCAATACCCAGAGAGCCCAATACCCCTTTAAAGAGACTTATAAGGGATCCTTTAAGGGATCCTATAAGGGATCTATAGGGTTTAGGGTTTAGGGTACTCTAATACCCCTTAATTAAGGAAATATGGCTTAAATCATAATATGAAGCCCCTAATGATTTAAGGTATATTCCTTAATTAAGGGGTATTGGGCTCTCTGGGTACCCTCAAAGCCCCCGAACCCTGAACCCCAAGTCTAAGAATCTGCAAAGCCCTCCCGAAACCATCACAAGCACCCGCTAATGACATAGAAGCCTGAACAATTAAGTCCCACATCGCACTTCACTTAAGGCACAGTGTTTTGCACCCCCCCCCCAACCCTGTTCTAACTGTGAAGGTCCCCCCAATACCCTGTTCTGACTATGATGGTCCAAAAAACGTAGAGGCTGCCCCTCACAAGCACACGTAAATAACAAGGTAGATTGTAAGAAACCACCAAACCCTGTTCCAGCTATGAGAGTCCATATCTTAAGCTGCCCCAAAACCGAGTGTCAGCTTCGGGGTGGCACCTTGTGCATTGGCTCGATTGAAGCCTTAAGCTCCACTTGGCACCCAGCACCGAGCGCCAAACACTGGCGCAGAGCTGGGGCGTCTGGGACCAGCCTTCCTCCAGGTCTTGTGTGTTTCAGGATGGTTCTGATTATCGCCACAGGGTTCTGAAAGGGCTTTTGGAGAGTTTTTCGTAGGTTTTTGAAACTCTCTACTGCGGGGTTCGGGCTTAAAGGCTTAGGATGCTGTTATTTAGGGTCTCGAATATCTGAAACTCCCAAGAAAGTCTTGTGGCTTGGGTCGGGCATCTTTGGCTGGAAGCCCCATTTACCCGCAAGTCTGTGCCCTGAACTCCCTCTGGCGGTTCGGGGGGGCGTCAGAAAGCCAAGTTCCGTGCTTGAGTTCGAAGGATTGTTCTGCTCGGTGAGGAAGAGGATTCTGGAACGCCATGTGGACGTTTTGCACAAGTCGAACCCCAAAAGGGAAGCCGACGCCAAGGGAAATTGAAAGAGGTCAAGGTTCTGGCACTGCTGTCGTAATCTTATCTCCATGCCACTCTACATCTCATACATGTTGGTATGCATACATAAACTCTTTTGGCATATACATGTTTAGAGAAAAAGATATGCATGTATGTGTGATTTGTAGCCACCCAACTTGTCTACTGGCTCCCCATCTTGCCAGATGATGCTGCTTCTGCTTGCAGTGACACTTGCAGCAATGCCACAGGTTGTGCCTTTGCAAATTGCCAACAACCCGCATGTCAGTTCTGTCCCTTGCATCCCAGAGCACATGAAGCACCGGTACGGTCAGAGTGTCCTTCACAATTTTTTCGACTCAAGCTGTCCTGTCTCGAACGTATTTACCGGTTGCAAAGTCCCACCCGCACGAAGCCGCTAACAAACTATTCGGGCGTTTCCTTATAACAAGGATCTTAATATTTAGGGTGCTATATTAGGGTCCCTTACTTTCGGAATCTCCCATATGTATAAAAGTATATATATATATTTACATACACATACAATTAAATTATATATATAAATAAATAAATATATAAATGTAAATAAATGTAAATAAATGTAAATAAATGTAAATAAAAAAATGAATATATATATATATATGTATATATATATATATATATATAACTATATTTTGTCGAATAGCTTGGTCAAAGCTTCGCGCAGGCGCAGGTGCAGGCACTCGCTGCACTCATGCGAGGCCGCGGTTCTCCTACGTGTATATTAGTTAGAGATGATTTACGGCATTGGGTTATATTACATACAATAATTCAGTACTACCGGTCTTTGGCGTGAATCTTTGCTATTGACCCAAGGCATTCGGTGTCACTGGAGCCACCGCTAAACCCTAAACCCTAAACCCCTAAGAAAGCCCAAAGCCTCTAAGCCCTGATGCCGTACTTGGAGGATCCTGGGATGTAGTAAGTGAGGTTATAAGCATCAGCGATTTTGACTAATTAGAAATATCGCTACCTTATGTATGCCTGTAGCCGAAAAGACCTACCTTTTTAGGGCTCCTTATGTTGGTTTCTATACATAGTTCCTTAAAAAGGTAGGTCGTTTGGGCCACAGGTAACCCTACTGTATTTCCTAAGCCCCATGATCCTTTAAGAAAAGCCCAGAACCTCCAAAACCCCTTAATTAAGGAATATACCTTAAATCATATTAGGGATCCTATTATAATTTAAGGTATATTCCGCAAATAAGGGATTTTGGAGGTTCCGGGAAGCCAATCCTCTCCGCCAGGCCTTCCGCCTGGCCTGGATGGCCTTACGAATCCGGGGCTTCCAGGCATTTACTGGGTTATAGGGGTATGGTAGTTTCCGAAAATAGGGGACCCCAATACAGTACCCTAAATACTAGGATCCTTATTATAAGGACCCCCAAATAAGGTACCCTAGCTTTCGGAAACCCCGGTGTAAGTGTGAGAGGGACTTTCCGTGCATGAGCATTGACCCCGGAG
Source organism: Symbiodinium sp. clade A Y106 (assembly GCA_003297005.1). Taxonomy (NCBI): domain Eukaryota; class Dinophyceae; order Suessiales; family Symbiodiniaceae; genus Symbiodinium; species Symbiodinium sp. clade A. Next base: position 42,834 of record BGNK01002081.1, read on the forward strand.
CCGTCAAACGTAAATCCTAGGGGCGTGAGGGCTTGACAGGGCGGGGTTTAGGGTTTAGGGTTTTAGGGTTTAGGGTTTAGGGTTTCTATAAGCCTTGCTATGAGTGGTGCTATAGGCTATAGGGGTTTAGGACTTAGGGGTTTAGGCTTCTTAAGCAGGCTCTCCTTCGAACTTCGAGGCTTCCGGACATCCATTTGGGAACCTGGTCCTTCTTTTAAGGAGCCCTTAGACGAAGGATGCTGCGTGTTGGGAGTTTAAGGTTCAGGGTTAGGTTCAAGGGTTTAGGGTTCAGAGTTTGGGGTTCTGGCTATGAAAGAAGGCTCGTGATACCTTATGGGGCTACAAGGGCTTACGGCCTCTGCCCCNTTTTTTTTTTTTTTTTGGGGGGGGGGTGGTTCTTGTAGTGAAAGGACCTTTATCAGGCTCCAGGCCTAAGCCCCTCGACCCTAAATCCGGTGGGCAGACACAACCATGAGCTCGACAAGAAGCCTTAAACCCGAAGCCTTAAACCCTTTAAGGAACGCTTCAAGGAACCCTAAGAACCCTTTAAGGAACCCTAAGAACCCTGAAGGAACCCTTTAAGGAACCCTAAGACACCTTAAGGAACCCTAAGAACCCTAACCCGCAACCCCTAGGGTCCTACTATAGGCGCCTTAATAATTAGAACCGGGTTTTGGGGCCCATTATGCCATAATCATTTTTTTGGAACCACCCAAAAATAATACAAACCCAAAACCCTAAAGCCCCCCAAGCTCGAAGCCCTAATACCCTAAACCCTAAACCCTAGAACATAGGTAATTATTAAGGCCCCTATGTTAGAGCCCAAAAGTCCCAGCTGCATTCGTCAGGAACAGAGGCGGCTAATCTCATCGGCTCCCAGCGCCTTGGCTCCGTTTTTAGGGTTTAGGGTTGGGTTTAGGGTTTTTTTCAGCCAATTTGGGTGGTTTTGGGTCGAGGGTGCAGGGTCTCTGTTTTCTTTTGGGGGGGAGGGGGGGGGTGGAGGGCGGGTTTTGCTTAGGGTCTTGCTGGGTTTGAGGGTCAGAACTGTTTTTGGGAGTTCTGGGTGTAGGAGCTGTAATGTACAGTAGAGCTTGATTTGTTGTGTTTTGTCGGCAGAGATGCCGGGAGCTTGCTAATCTTGGAGGCTGCTGTGCCACTGCACCCAACCAGGCACTCGAGCGAGCAGCCCTGAATCTGCATCCCGGTGTGGAATCCCATCAAAACATCACACAACGCCCTGCATCAAAATTCCCAGAATCCTCTGAAAGAAAGCCTACACCTACGATCCTCCAGAGCCCCTGAATCAGCAAGGTCCGCAGTCGCAAATGCCAACCAACAGCCGTTGCTGTCGACCCCCAAACAACTTTAAACGGCCGCTTTGTAGATAAATGCTGTTCGTTCCTACCCAGATGCTCCATTTCCCCTCCACTAGACCCTACATACGGTTTATCAGGGACCGTATACACTTGTCTGAGCATTCTAAGGAAGGTCCTGGTAGGACAAGCAAGTAGCTTTACTCTAGGGGCCTACTTGGTTACCTATGCACTATTTTGGGGGTTCTGGATTATATTTACAGTATCATGGGCCCCCAAACCCCTATTCTAATTATGAAGGCGCCTGCCTATATTAGGTATATCGGGAAACCCTGGCCCCAACCCGTACACCCTGAACCCCTAAACCAGGAACCTCTAAACCACATGGCTAATGTAGGAACCTGATTAAGAAACCTGGGGCGTGTTTCTGGGGTTTGAATCCTACTATTTTGGGGTTATAGGCCCAGGGTTTCTTAATCAGGTTCTTGCATTACCAGACACTGTTCCGACCGGCAGGTTCAACGAGCTGGCATCACTTTTGGGACGCGCAAAGGAGGCTTCCGAGGCGGGTACTTCCCAGAGAGCGCAATACCCCTTAATTAAGGAATGTAGCTTAAATCATAATATGAACCCCCTTATTATTTAAGGTATATCCCTTACTTAAGGGGTATTGGGCTCTCTGGGTTTCTGAGTTGTCAGGGGGTTCGAAATGATGTTGGGGGGTTTGCCCGGGACTTTTGCAGCTGGGCCCGAAACGCTGGGTCCTAAACCCTAAAGCCTGAAATCCCATGCCCTAAGCCCTGAACCCTGAAACCCTAAATCCAAGTCCCCGCGCCCTCAACCCTGAGCCTAAACCCTGAATCATAAACCCTAAGCCCTATAAGCCCTAAGCCCCAGAAGCCCTAAACCCTATAAGCCCTAAACGCCCTGCCCAGAGAGCCCAATACCCCTTAATTAAGGAATATACCCTAAATAATAAGGGGGTTCATATTATGATTTAAGCTACATTCCTGAATTAAGGGGTATTGGGCTCTCTGGGTAAAAAGCCCTAGAAGCCCTAAACCCCATAAGTTGCCTATAGGCCCTAAACCCTAAACCCTACAAGTCCCGGCTCCGACGATCCCCCCCAAAAAGTCCTGGCCCTAAACCCTAAACCCTAAACCCTACGAGCACTCGCGAGTTGGAGAAGAGGCGCCAAAAAAAAAAACCCTAAACCCTAAACCCTGAACCCTAAACGCCCTAAACCCTAAACCCGAAAAAGGCGGGGCAAACACTCCTGGCATCTCCGCCTGCTTACGTCAAGCGCGAATCCGAGACCGACCTGGGCTTCGGTATACGGAGAGCCCTCGTGGTAAGAGTAGAACCTCCAATCTACTAAATCTTTAGGGGCCATAATAGGTAGAAAACACACATATATATATATGTATATACATACATATATACATATATACATATATATATATATATACACACATATATATATATATATATATATATATGGGTACCCCCCCTATATGGGGTCCCCTTGGTTTCTTTACACCTAGGCGTAAACCGTTAAACCATCAAACCATTAAACCAACAGAAAGGGCTACCATGGGGCCTNCTTGGTTTCTTTACACCTAGGCGTAAACCGTTAAACCATCAAACCATTAAACCAACAGAAAGGGCTACCATGGGGCCTGCGTTTGAGACACGCCACGTTTCGCGGTTTCGCAGGGATTTTTCTTATATCATCTTGCTATCCTAGGCTTGTATAAATAGTTCTTGGTTATTCACTGTCTTGTTAGTCCTTGTATACATTTATGTCGCTTATCAATCATGTTGTTGTTTATAAACAGGGCCTGTGTTTATAAACAGTGTCTGTGTNAGCTACGCCATCGACGGCTTCATCTGTTGTTTTCCTTTCCTTTTGTCCCCAACCCCCAATCCCACTCACCATTCCCACTCACCATGCACCACATAGCAAAAACCAAGCGCGCGCTGGCAACATTTCCACAAACCATACCTCTTTGTCTATCCTCAGTGGAAGAACACGTCGAGTGCTGGATTTTTCGCATACAACACAACTTCTTTCGCCGATGTTGTGAAAACGCTGGTATGTACGATGTTTTTTGCGTCTGGTGTGTATGAGTTTATGCTTTTGTGGACAAGTTGTATAGCAACACCCTTCCCTGTCTATGAGCAAATGGT